>CM076569.1:642661897-642772854 GCA_034641835.2 Pinus albicaulis | reverse complement strand
ATTCCCAATTTTCCATCAGTTAATTGGAATATTAGAGTTCTTACTTTTCTTAACTAATTAAGTAAATAAGAGGCTGGAGGGACCCATAAACCCCATAGATGAATAAAATCCACTTTTGATGTGTATATGTGGATAATTTAGAGTTAGATCTGCATTATGGAGTAGTGGAGCAACTTCGTAATGAAGAGTGGAGATCATGGATCATTAATGAGAAGATCATGGACATCATGGAGGAAGTAAAACGAGATCATGGTGCATTAAAAGTAAGATCATAGAGCATTAATGATGAGATAGTGGAGGAATTTGTGCATATAATGCACACATGATGGAGAGAGTGGAAATTAAATGCAGAGATGGTGGAGAACATGGAGAGACAGCGCAGTCTTCATGGAGGCTAGTGGCCACATGTGCAGCGCAGTTATGAGGTGGGTCAGGGCTATGAAAGGCTCACAAAGAATATAAGGGAGATGAAGGCAACAATAGAAAAAGGCTTTGAATTATTATCTGGATTTGTCATTTGACATTTCTATGCACGCTTCAGCTGTTTAGCTAAGTCTGCAGTGTTGTTTAGCACATGGGTGTTTCCGAGCGGAAATCCCACCCTTACCCACAGGGGACTTCGAGTGCCTACTCTGGGAAGGTTTCTTTGAGCTGCCATACATCATCAGACATTGGTGCCACATTCAATCCCAGGAATTACGCATTCCTGCTCAAGGGTTTGAGAGGAGGAGGTTGTTTCTAGCATTTCAGCTAGGAAACCGGTGGAGGATTCATCCTTTCACCTTGTGCTTCAAGACCAGTCTTCCAAGAGCAGCATATTCATATCCGACATTCAGGCCATCATTTCATACCTCCATGCAGCAACAATTCCCCAAGGGATTGCGTAGTCCAGTCTTGTAGATCCATTAGAGGAGGGAAGTTTCCAGTATTTCAGTTGGAAATCTTGTGAGGGACCATCTCCTCACTTTAGGCACATTATTTCCATCATTCAGGAGCTTCATTGCAGCATCTAGCATCAGGCTATAGAGCCTCCATCCTTGACAACGCAGTTTTACTCAGTTGTTGTGTATTCAACAGCTGCATTCAGTGGAGGAGGAAGAAGGAGCTAGATCTTGAGCTTCTAGGTTGATGATCTAGAGAAGGAATCAACCCTTCAAGCATCGAGCTGATTGTACATTATTGCAGCCATCATATCTTCAGTTCATGCTTCAGATCTGCATACCCAGCAGCCATAGTTGCAGGGCCTAAGAGGGTGATTTTCCAAGATTGTCAGATCTGGAAATCCTTTCTGGGTTATCTTGAGTATTCATCATAGAGCCCAGATCTGAAATCCCGGCATCATCTAAGTTCTGGAACTGCCATATCTACATTGTTATACTTTGCCGGCAGTTGCAGTCCCGACATTTGTAGCAGGGACAGCGTAGTATTCCTTCTAGCAGTCCAACAGTTACGCAGTCCCTCTTGTGGGAGGACTTCAGGGTCATTCTAGCCTTCTTCTTTGGCTTGAGTGTCTCATATTTTGAGCACTGTTGTACTAGTTTATTCACCTCCATATTAATAAAAGGCTCAAATATTCTGTTTATTTTATGGTGTATTTAGATTATTTGTTCATAGCTGCAGTTTCATCTATTGTGTTTTTGTATTACTGCATTCTCCCTTTTGGGATATTACATATTGGGTTTCGTTGCATGTTCTCCCTCCTCCATATAGACTAATCTCCTTAGATAGGAGGTTGTGTAGATCTGAGTTGATTGATGCATAATCCGGGCAGTATCAACCCTCTCCCTCAGGCTATGATCCATCAGCATGACAGCTGCAGGCCTATGGGCAGTTTTAGGGCTGCCTTGTGTGGGTCTCCTTTAGAGAAGGATGGCCGCTACTCCAAGGAGGCCATTTCTATCAGGACACAGCCCTATACAAGCTAGATCTAGGGTCACCGTTATGCCACTGCCATCGAGTAAGTTGTGGAGGGCTGAATCTAGCCCTAACTAGTTGTGGAAGGTTGTAACTAGCCCTAACCGACCTCAGATCGTGGTCAGAGACTTACAAGGAAAAACCGCAGCCTTATAATGATGTTTTGAGGAGTGTAAAGGGTTTGACAACAAACCCTAACCAAAACACCATTCATAACTAAAGAAGGTCATCCGAAGAGAAATAGCTTTGACCTTTTACCATTGATCCGGAAAGAATATGATTGCTGGCAGAATTCTAGATTGTGTCTTTGGTATTTGGACAGTAATACTAGTGGTCACCTTGGCAAGTCAATGATGTCTCTATCAGTACTCTCTCTCTCTCTCTGTTGTACATTTGATTTGAATAATAAGAAGAATTGTTCAAGGGTTTAACCCATATTGGGGTTTTTCCCTGGCATGTGTCATATTCTTGTGTTCTACTATCTTGGCTTGTCTTGGCCTATCTTCAACACTTATCCTTTATGTTCATTGGTTACTGTCATATATTGTTTAATGTGACAGCTAATGGATTAATGGGCTCATGGTTGAATGAAGTAACTATGCTAAGTAAAGAACATGTTTCCAAAATTAACATGGAATGAGAGCTTCAGGGGAGGACAAGACCAAGCATGAGGGTAAGAGAAAGCAATCACAAAATGAAGTTTGTAGATAAATCTCCATGGTCTCCTGCATCTGCAAGTCTGGGCGTATTTGTTAGCTCTCTTCTCTGGAAAAGTAAGAGCTTAAGAGCTCTGCTTGATGAGAATCTTCCTTGGAAACAGAGCTGTTGTTCTAAGGCAAACAGCTAAAAGGGCAGTTTAGGACAAATTTGGCTCTGATCTCTTACAAGTCTCTGGCCTCTATCACAGAGGTAAGTAAGAACGTTTTGTATATTCGATGATTTTGAATTTGGTTCAAAAGGGCTCAGCTGGATTCAATCCTTAAGCATCAAGGGCGTGAGTTATTCTGTTTCTAGAGCAAGATTTATCAGGTTAGGCCAGCAAAGGTGAAAAGCCTACTAATTCGGAGATAAATTCAGCCTTTCATGAGGATTTCTAAGTATTTCAATCTTCTGGACCAGCAGAAATTGTAGTGGGTTATGGCACAAGTTCAAAGCTCTGTAGGGCATTAAAATTCTGACCTTTAAGTGACATTTTCTTCTGGACTGCATGTTTAGAGACTCATTCTTTTGAGGCTTTTACCTCTGTATCAAATCATAAAAAGGATGACCTCTTCTGATTAACGTATCCTTGAGATCTTGACGTTGAGGATCTGTTAAGACTTGCAATCCTACAGTAAAATCAGAATTTTGAAGCTGACCTCCATCCATAATCAAGTTTCAAGTCTCTAAAATTCATTCATGGAAAAGCAAGGATCAGGTTCTTGGATCCCTAAATTTTGTTATTGATTTGAAGCAGACATTTGAACTCAAGCAAGGCATATTCTGTCTAGTACATACATATTAGTGTCTACATCTCTTCACAGACTCCATTAGGCAAAGCTAGGTTGACATCATCAGTCAGCATCAAAAGAAGTACTGATCTATTTTTGGCACCCTTGCTATCCTGAGGCAATTATGGAATTCTGGCAAGTTTTTGATCAAGTTAGGATCAATATCAATGATGACCACGACATCGAAGCATGAATCAATTACTGTGATAAAAAGGCACCTGTGTATTGAGTTTGATCTAGAAACTTATGGTTCTGTGGGAAGTATATCATAAGATCATGATTATCATTGCAGATCATCAATATCATGTGTACAATATTGACCTTTGTCAAACATCACCCTACTCTAAATTTGCTATAAGAAATTATTGAAAATATGTAACAAATATGGTGGCTTAATCTAAAGATTTTATCTTCATAAGGTTTAGCAGTCTCTTTTCTCTTAAAGGACAATGGCACCATGATTACCTCCACTTGAAGACAGGACTGTATTCATGACAAGAATACTTGATAAAGGATAATGATTTCTCTAGTGATGACAATGCGCTTGCATACCTTATGAGGTCTATTATCTTATGGACAAGTGAATCAATGACCATCTTAGTAAAGGAAGTGGTCCAGTAAATTCTACCTGTGGTTACAGTCTTACAATGATCTACCTACTCTTGTAACTCGAAGCATAGTTGAAATAACTATTTAGATTGCAAGAGGGAATAGATAGCAGCAATTCAAGGTCAAACCTTTATGAAAAACTGAACCTATCAGTCAAGGAAAGATCCCTGTATATGTGACATCAGCCCTTCTGTGCACAATTCCTCCTTATTTATTGTTGTCAAACCAACAGTCCAGTAGTTATGGTGATATGATTGCAACCTCAATAAATTGATAGTCTTGTTCACAATTAAGGATGTGAACAAGGCATGTAAAATATGGTTAACCCATCTTTTGAAAGGTTCCTTCTATGAAGAAGCTACAAAAGAAATTGTAGCACGTTCTGTCTTTGTCAAGGGATACATCACACTTGGAGCATATGAAGTTCAGCCAACCTGATTAAAGAACCTTAACGATTCTTCATCTTCCTAGAAGTATGTTGTTGCCTCGTGGAAAGTCTCACTGAAAGCTAGATGATCACGTGAATCATGTCATCAGAAGGAGGTACCCGATCCTTGACAGAGTGACCTAATGACTCTTCCTGTCAAAAGTTTATCGACAAGGGCTCAGATATATCCTTGCTATTTGAAAGGCTGCATGATCATAGCCTTGTTTATACTTTGGCAAGGTCACTTCTTTTATATATCCAGAGGGAGCTACAGTCAAGCCATAAAATTGCAACTAGTGATGATATATGATTAGTGACCCTCTCATCTATCAAAGTAAGATGGAGTTGACCCAGCCTTGTTGAAGTTTTCCATGCACTTAAGACCTGATGAAGACGCTGTTGATCTGGTTACATATATATATATCTTGTGAGATCCCTGGTTAATCACCTATTATATGTCTTGCTATAAATATATATAGACTCTGAGACAGTCTTTGGAGGAGCATCATATATCAGCTACTTGTTCCACTATCTATGGTTTGTCATGGACCATTCAATATTAACTGAGCTGGAAATAAGAAGATTCAAAAGAGTACATCTAGGTGTTATATCTTCTGGGATCCACCATGGATGGATCATTGATTTAAGTCAGTTACTCTGAGGAGCATGGCTTATTATGAGCAGCCATCAACATGAGAGCCTCTCCCTCGGGCCGTGATCCATCAACATGAAAACCTCAGGCTTGTGGGCAGTTTTAGGGTTGCCTTGTGTGGGTTTTCTTTAGAGAAGGATGGCCGCTACTCCAAGGAGGCCATTTCTATCAGGCCGCAACCCTATACAGGCTAGATCTAGTGTCACTGTTATGCTGCTTCCATCAGGTAATTTGTGGAGGGCTGAATCTAGCCCTAACCAGCTTTGGAAGGTTGTAACTAGCCCTAACCAGCCTCAGATCATGGTCAGAGACTTACAAGGAAAAGCCGCAGCCTTATAATGATGTTTGGAGCAATGTTGCGAACATCGGCATCGGGATAAAATCGGCAAGGGTCCGAAAAACCAAAAAAATCATATAAATTGGCAAAATATCGGTAAAAAATCGGCAAACATCGGCAAAATTAAGATACCATAGAAATATCTTTAAAAATCGGCAATCATCGGCTAGGCCAAAAAATCGTGATTTCGAGATAAAATCGAGATGTTATTGAGATGTTCGCAACATTGGTTTGGAGTTTAAAGGGTTTGACAACAAACCCTAACCAAAACACTGTTAATAACTAAATAAGGTCAGCCCAAGAGAAAGAGCTTTGACCTTTGATCCATACAGAATATGATTGCTAGTAGAATTTTGGATTGTGTCTTTGGTATTTGGACAGTGATACTAGTCATCACCTTGGCAAGTCAATTATGTCTCTATCAGTACTCTCTCTCTCTCTGTTGTACATTTGATTTGAATAATAAGAAGAATTGTTCAAGGGTTTTCCCCATATTGGGGTTTTTCCTAGGCTTGTGGCATATTCTCGTGTTCTACTATATTGGCTTGTCTTCAACACTTCTCATTTATGTTCTTTCATTGGTTATTGTCATATATTGTTTAATATGATTGCTAATGGATTAATGGGCTCATGGTTGAATGAAGTAACTACGCTAAGCAAAGAACATGTTTCCAAAATTAACAATGTTAAAAAGTAAAATCCAAAGCCGACTATTACAAAGAAGCAATGGGTCCAAAAACCAAAGAAGGATTTCCAAATAGGAGATCTTGTCTTGGTTTACAAAGGCCTCATCCCCGTCAAGATACATGGGAAAGTGGGAATGGGATGCTTTTATATTGCCAAGTGATGAGCCCTGGTATTGCCACGGTATTGCAACAAGAATGTTGCAAATCCCAAGGTTACCAAATTTAATTATCAACCTGGGGTTCAGACAAAGTTAAGAGGTGTTGGCACTGTGTGTGCAGCATGAAATGTGTCCTTTTTTCGTTGATATGATGCAATGAAGTGAATATCATGAAATCAAGCCTAAACTAATTGCAAAAATAGAAATGCTTGAAAAAGAAACCTTAACCTATCGCAGGAAACAAAAGACAAGGAAACCAAACCTATTCTAGTTGCATAAATTAAAGAGCATGAACCAACTCTATATCATTGCATTCAAAGAGACCATATGCTAGTAACAACGTCCATTAAGCATTTCAAAACGTAATCATGTAAATCATCATTATGTTATTCAATTCATGAACCTGTCTACTAACCCTAATTGTTGAAGTGAGTTGCAGTGGTAGAAAGGAAATTCCTAAGTGGTCTTTGGTCTTCCTCAATCGTGGTTTCAGAGTCTAAGAGACCTTATTCTAGGCTAGGAGGCAAAAATCAAGCTTTAAGGACAATCTTGGTCAAGTTTGGATGACTTCTACACGGTGCTACATGATGCTACACGATTGCTATAGGATTGAATCCATGAGCATTTTGAGGGATAAAAAGGTGATCTAAAGGTGGCAAAGGGTAGTATAAGGTAGGAGAAGGTTGTATGTTGCTCTTTCCAAGCTTAGCACCCTTAAGGGTCCCATCTTGCAGAAGGAACAATGCACACGATGGCCTTCAACAGACTAGAGATGTACTCTCGGTGAATAGTGTTTTGAAAGAGTTATTGAGTTAGAAAGGAGTTTTTGGTAGGATGAGGAGTGTAAATGAAAATTATCATCCCTACAAACCCATTCTCTCACCTGCATACAAGAAAAATTATGATTTTTATACTTGAAAAGACTAAAATACCTAGTCTTCCAGGCAGTTTGTACTTCGAGTTATCTCACTGAATGACCAACCAAATCGAATGAAAATGAGATGGGGTAAATTTTGTTATCAAGTAGGATGCCCTAAGACTCCAATCCAAGTGGAATCACTCAAAAATACCCTTGTTAACATGTACTGAAAATTAACAGAAAAATACTACTCTAAAAACCAGAAATTCAAAAATCAATGAGCTAGTTAACCTGCTAAATGCTTAACCTGATCAAGTGCAAATGCTATGGGGTGAATTTTTTTATTAAGTTGGATGTTTTAAGGCTTCAATCCAAGTGGAATAAACTCGAAAGAATCTCATTAAAATGTTCTATAATTCAGAAAAATATTAATACTATTTTGCTACAGGATACTTCTAGAAATTCCAAAATTGGAAACCAATCCAAGTAGCTTAATGATATATATGACTTTTAAAAGTTTTCCTAAGGATGAATCATACTTTTAGTTGTATAAATGGCCTGCAAAACCCCTTATTTCAATCATTTAACTAATCTAACCTATAGCAAATGAAACATGAATATCAAGTGCAGAAATAGGAAATGCAAGTGAACAAAACATTCAAAGAAGATAAAGAAATTGTACAAAAGGGCTCTGAGGCTCTTGGGATGGCCAAGCCCAAGGATACTCAAAGTTCTATGAAGGAAACCAAGCCTTAGAAGCTGAAAATGACACCAAACTTCATTATTAGAGTCAAACCAGAATCTTGATACACCTGTGCTAGAAATGAAGGTAGAGTTGCTAAATAACAAGTTTTCTTCTCAAGAAGACTACGAAATACATGCCCATAGTGCTACTTATACAAATTGATGGGGAAGCATCCTCCTTGAAAGGAGGAAACTTTCCCCTCCAAAATCCCTCAAAAATTGGATCTTGTTTCCAACAATAGAAATCTTCATTCAATGATAGGGAACACATTCCTAGACTTTCTCAATCATTGGATCTCCAAAATTTGTTCAATAATTTCATAATATCCAGTGCATTTATTATCCAACCTTGGTCCATCCTGTAGCAAGGAACAAGTCCCTGTATTATCTCATTCAAAATTAAGTCAATATTCTCTCAATATTCTGCAAAAATAAATAATATTAGGCACATAATATGCAATTATCTCTAAACCTTCCTAACAAACACATTATAGCTCAAAAAGATGTCATCAAATACAAAGAGAGAGCCACCATATGAGCCTTGATTTGTATCTAATTTGGAGGCCCATCACCAAGCTTGATGGCGAGCTTTTACCTTCACGAGTGAAGGGAGCCACCTCGCCCCATTCATGTGACTTGACATTCAAATTCCATGCATGGTAGTGTATGGAATTACATTTTATTTTCGCAAGATAACATCACTCATAGCATGTTGAGATTAGAATGAATTTAGAATACACATTACACTTAGATTAAAATTTACTTTGTATGGATTTAATAATTTGATGAAAATATGGTCGATATCCTACGCCAATGAACATGCTCCCAAAAAAGTTTGATTGTAATGTGGAGGTTACAAGTCTGCAGTCCAAGGAGATTGTTCAAGTTCTCATGAACTCCCCATTCCAGTACATGGATCATGCGCCCTGTGGTGAGCTCATGTCCCAGTTGGAGCCAAATGTTACCCACCAAAAGTCGGTGACCCCATATACCATCTCTTCAGCTAGCAGCCCCTGAAAACCACTTTTAGTCGATGATGAGTGCCATCCATTTCTCCATCACCTGCATTAGTCATATGTTTCCTCGCCCATTTGGTAAGAGCACACGTTAGAAGGTGGGCTTTTGATCAAAAGTTGCTTTATTAATTTTGCAATCATGTGCTTACGCTTGTTCGTAATTTGGGCATTTGACATGGATCATGGGGTGAATTGGGGGGAAGATGGATTTTGACTCTCATTTTGTTCCCTCACCTTAAATGGGGGGTTAATATTTCATCCTAGTCTAGTGGGACCTCCCCTAATGTCCAAATGGGTATAGAAGGGGCACTTCATGGGAAACCCCAATTGAGAGAGCATAGTCCCATCTCTCCATTTTCCATACTTACCACTTTCCATCTTACATTACAAGCCCCATATTCCACCTCCCTTCTTTGCATTCAATTGACCATTAGTTCTCTAGGATTGGAACTATACATCCTCATTCTTAGGTAGGACCTAGAACTTGGCCCTAGGAGATTGATGGAGCTAAAAGAAAAGGAAAAAGAAAAAAATGGCCACAAGTCAAAATAAAGGAAGACCAAAATGCAAAAGATGGACGAGACATACACATTAGCATGTGGGCAAAAGCCTAACATGAACTTACCTCACTCATTATGGCCATCACCTAGCTCTTCAACACATGTTGCTCTTCATGTAATGGGAAGGAACCCTTGCATGTCCCTGTAGAAATTTTTGAATCCTTATACCTTATGCAGAAATTATTACTATTAATCCAGTTAAGCTCCTCCTACTTAGATAAGTTATCAACTGAATAAATTCAAGTTAACATCGAAGCAAAACACATAACAGATCTCTATCAATTCAGATCTAGAATAAGCACATGTACACATTGACAAAGTGACACAGTTATTTCTGGACAAATAGTCCCCGAAAAAACCCAATGTGGGAAAACCGGTCTCTGGCTGCTGGAGGGTTCTATTATTAAGAATATTTCTAAATACACAAATCTGGGTTCCAGATCTGGAAAACCCAACAGAGAAAACTCTAGATCTACAACTCACTGGTTGATCTAGGGCCAAAATAATGACTGATCCACACCCTCAAACGGGATTTATAGAACTCAACCAAATCTAGGCCTAGAAACCCCGGTGTTGTCCCTGAAATGCATTGTGTCGGCCTCTGAAGCCCCTAAAAGCCTCTGCATCAGCCTTGGATGGCCTCCAAACCCTCAACGCTACTCCGAAAGGGACTGCATTACCCCAGAATGGTTGACGTAGTCACTACACTGTCCCTAAGGGTCTCTGCGTAACCCCTGAAAGGTTTCCTAAAAATTACGCTAACCTTGCTTCTGCTGCTACTGCTGCCTTCCTCTGCGTTGTGCTTGAGTTGATCTCTTCTCTGCCTCTTTTGTATTCTAGACCCTGGGATCAGATCATCCCCTTGGTCTAAATTCCTCTCTCTGCAACTGAAACTCATCTGAGAATTCTTAGCAACCTCGCCCTAGAATCTCAGCTTAGCTTCAGTGCTCTGCCTCTGTGTGTCTTTACAAATGACCCCAAGCCTTTCCCTTATACTTTTCTCGTTGAAAAATCAACGACCATGATCAAATCTTGAATCAATCGCTAAGATTAAAAGAAAGATTGATCGGTGTGACTTAAGACAATTTCATCTCATGTTTAATTAAATTCACTTTAATTATTTAAGATCCCTAAGTTTTAACTTAGGAAATACACTTAAAATAGTTAATTAATTTAATATCTCCTAAACCAAATGAAATTTCCCAAATCTATTTAATGGGTCTTGTAGATCAGGTGAACTCTAGTCCCTTCACAAAGTTTGTGAGCTAGAGCACAACTGATGCTATCCCAAATACACAAAATCTCAACACTCCCTCTTAGCATCAAGGGTGTGCTCTAGCAATACATCACACTTATGCATTACATGATTTTGGGCACTGGTTTTGTGCTGCTGAAGCTTGGCCTCCTGCCACTCAACTCTGCACTGTTTTTGCCATTCTGTACTACTGCCCATGACTCTGCCACTGCCACTGCAACCACTGTATTGCAGCTCCCTCTCAATATGTTGCATCTGTGCTACTCATAGCACTACCACTGCTGATCTGCTGCATTGCAACTTCAGTTGTTGAAAGAAACAACTGAATCTCCTGCCCAATCTTTGACAAATAAGTAAAATGGGCTGCATCCTCATCACTGAAGCTCCATAGGCTATAGATCTGTGTTGGCATATAAAGAATGATGCACAACTATAGCTCTGCCTACGTAATTAGACTCCCTCTGCACTACTGAAGTCACATTAGCTCCTTGTGCTGAAATCTATCACGTTGCTGCTGCACTACAATGTCCCTCTGAAGCTCTCTACGCTGCTGCAACTGTACACTGCGTAAGCAGCACTTCTTTGCACTACTGAAGTCACATCAGCCTCTGAGTTGCTACTGCTTCTACACTGTTGCTACTTTGCTCTACGCTCCTCCTCCCAGTCTTCAGATCTACCTCTGCCTCTGCCTCACCTGTGATCTATGCACCCACTGCTCCACTTGTTCCGCTATTGTCTTAAGGTTGTTGCAGCTCGCTTGTGATCCAAGAGATGAGCTGCTCAAGGATCCCACCTCTCTTCCATGTAGCTCCTCTACATGTCCATGTCACCCCACCTCCGTGGCTCATGAGCACTCATGGTTGTATCATCTCCTGACCCATCATCTGCCACAACTACCTTTGGAAGAGGATGCTTCCTTGTCCCTTTTCTTCTCTAGACAATGGCTGGCAAAATGTCCCATTTCACCACACTGGAAGCACTTGATCTTTGAAAGATCCTTCTTCTTCTTCGGCTGCTTCTTTGATGCCAAGGCTGTATCTTCTTCATCTTCCTTCTTCACTTTGCTCAATCCTGGGCTGTGTTGCCTCGTCGTGAATCTGCAGAGTTCTTGACGCAGAATTGACCACAAGCTGTCCCAATATGGGAGGTCCGCTCTGCCCAAGATACTTTGGACAAATGTTTCCCACTCATCCGTGACTGCATTGAAGGCAGTCCTGACTATCACAGGCATCATCCACCGTTGCACCCATTGCAATCAGTTGATCTCTGATTGACTGCAATCTGAAGAGGAAGTGTTCCATGTCTTCTCCCTTGGTCATCATGAATGACCTCATTTGGGTCTCCAACAACATTTTTCTTTGGACAAACTTTCCCTCATACAGGGAAGTCAAGGCCTTCCACATCTCGTTAGCTGTCTTCTTCTCAATTATGTGTGGTACAATATAGTCCTTGATACTATCCATTATCAGCTGCTTGGCATGTCCAGCAGCTTCCCTATGCTTCCGTAGGAGATCCGCATCTGTCGGTGTGGCCAGAGTCTGCTCTGCATGGTCTCTTAGATTGTATGCCTCAAGGACAATCAAGATCCTTGCCTTCCAAACCGAAAAGTTTGAAAGGCCCTATAGCCTATCCTGATCACGTAGTCCATGAGGAGCCATCTGCTCATAATGTGTCGGAACTTCCTTTTCTCTTTGCTAGAGAAATGGATCTAAGGCCCTTGGTGAAACAGGTTCCTTCTGCTCCCTCTGACACTTGATTTCCCTCCTTGGAAATCTACCAAATCAACTATGATTCAGCTTCTTCTTTGATCCTATGATCAAACTCTAAGTTTCCTTTAGCAAGAAACTTCCTGAGAAGCTGATCTCCTCCCAATATTTGTTACTTGTGCTAAGGCTAAAAATCTGAAAAAATTCAAAATTTTAACCCCACCAGCTCTTATGAATTTGTGTAGCTTTTCTGTAGTCTTTTTTGGATCTGACCGTTTCAGATCTGAATGACACTAGCTGGCTTCAGACCCAACCAGCGTTGTTTCTGAGCTGCCTTTGCGCAATAATTGCGTGGGCTTACTAGGACACAGCGCTGGACAACGTCACCCTCCCCTCTGCGTGAATCTGCTCCTGAAAACTGCGCTGTCCCTTCAGATCTACTTCTCTGCTGCTTTTCCAGCTGCTTTCTGCAGCTAGATATTTTAGATTCTCCTACTGGTGACCCTTCTAGATCTGCAATTGCTCTGATACCATGTAGAAATTTCTGAATCCTTATACCTTATACAGAAATTATCACTGTTAATCCGGTTAAGCTCCTCCTACTTAGATAAGTTATCAACAAAATAAATTCAAGTTAACATCGAAGCAAAACACATAACAGATCTCTACCAATTCAGATCTAGAATAGGCACATGCACACATTGACAAAGTGACTGTTATTTTTGGACAAATAGTCCCTGGAAAAACCCAATGTGGGAAAACCGGTCCCTGGCTGCTGGAGGGTTCTATTATTAAGAATATTTCTGAATACACAAATCTTGGTTCCAGATCTAGAAAACCTAACAGAGAAAACTCTAGATCTATAGCTCACTGGCTAATCTAGGGCCAAAATAATGACTGATCCACACCCTCAAATGGGATTTACAGAACTCAGCCAAATCTAGGCCTAGAAACCCCAACTTTGTCCCTGAAATGCACTGCGTCAGCCTCTGAAGCCCCTGAAAGCCTCTACGTCAGCCTTGGATGGCCTCCAAATCCTCAGCGCTGCTCTGGAAGGGACTGTGTTACCCCAGAATGGGTGACGCAGTCACTACACTACCCCTAAGGGTCTCTGCGTAACCCTTGAAGGGTTTCCTGAAAATTATGTTGTCCTTGCTGCTGCTGCCTTCCTCTGCGCTATCCTTGAGCTGATCTCTTCTCTACCTCTTGTGTATTCTAGATCGTGGGATCAGATCATCCCCTTGGTCTAAATTCCCCTCTCTGCAACTGAAACTCTTCTGAGAATTCTTAGCAACCCCACCCTAGAATCTCAGCTTAGCTTCAGTGCTCTGCCTCTGTGTGTATTTACAAATGACCCCAAGCCTTTCCTTTATACTTTTCTCGTTGAAAAATCAATGGCCATGATCAAATCTTGAATCAATGGCTAAGATTAAAAGAAAGCTTGGTCCGTGTGACTTGAGACAATTTCATCACATGTTTAATTAATTTCACTTTAATTATTTAAGTTCCCTAAGTTTTAACTTAGGAAATACACTTAAAATAATTAATTAATTTTTAATCTCATAAACTAGATGAAATTTCCCAAATCCATTTCTGGGTCTTGTAGATCAGGTGAACTCTAGTCCCTTCACAAATTTTGGGAGCTAGAGCACCACTGATGCTACCCCAAATACACAAATTCTCAATAGTCCCAACCCTTGGTGGGCAATGAGTTGCCTCATGCTTAAGGGTGTATCCACTACTATACATCATACAAAGCAATCTCTAGCCTTTGAGTTACGAGCAGTAATAGAAAGAAAAAATCAAGAAAAAGTAAATGACGCACAAGAGGGGTGGAAAAACAAAGGTCAAATTGGTAACTCATGTGGCCATAATTTCTCCCTCCTACATCTATACACTTAGGATGAGTAGATCATCATAGTTGGTCCCTATGACCATGGCACTTGGCCATGAAGTCTTATCCTCTCCATTCCATCATTATTCACATGACACCTATCGATTGAAGGGTGGACCAAGGACGTGTCACTCCCCTTGGGGGCTGGAAACACCTAATAGGGTGATCTATTAACCATTCCTACCAAGGGATGTAACACTATTTCGAGTTCAAAGCTTTGATTTTGGAAGGGAAGCCTTGTTTGAAGTATCTAATTTCCCACTACTTGTAATCTTGGTTCACTTGGATGCAAAAATGATTGAATGTACTAATCATGTATATGCTAGCACTAGATATTATGTGCAATTTTCAGGGGCTTCATCATGGCTTGAGCAACTTAACTGGGTCTCAAGTCCCTCAGAGGAGAATATTGGCACCCACAGGTGAGGCGTTGAGAGCCATGGGTCTCCGAGCAGCATTAGAGCATCACAAATAGCCATGGGAACCTCCAACACCAACAGTGTTCCAACACTTTGTCCCACATTGATGAATTTTATGGGATGATTCACCAAGAATGCCCCGTGTTGGGACCAAGAAAAATTTTGGAAATTTTTTGGCATAAGTAGGGCCGCACTGCAGGAACTGGTGGCACGGAAAGTGTAAGGTAGAATGGAGCATAGGGTTGGCACAAGAAGAACGAGCAAGCAAAGGGTCGGCATAGGAGGAACGAGCGCAACAGAGGGTTGGCACAAGAAGGAGCACAACAAAGGGTTTCCGCAAGCAGAAGGAGCGCAGCAGAGGGTTGTCGCAATGGATGAGGCGCAGCGAAGGCGGACGCCACGTAGCAGAAGGACAAAGACAAATGGAATAGAGAGACGTGTGCAGAGGATAACGGTCGTTAAGATTTTGCAGGTGGAGGAGCCGACCAAGGAGGTCATGGATACCAAGCGGTTGCGACATTTTGAGATAGGACGCAATAGGCGAAGTGGAGCCAAGACCAAGCAAGGGATATTTTGGGATAGTTATACCACACATGGGACAACTCAGCAGGAACCAGGGAAATATCTCAACGACTTGAGGGACAGTTGGGTTGAATGGGCAGGAAGGTGGGAGACTTCGAGAAGAGCTCTTAAGCATTATATAATGGCCAGTCTAAGATCATGGGTGGGTTGGTTATTGGTGATTAGTTGGTTATTGGTTATTAATTGTTGATTGTAGTGCCCTGTAAGTTGAGTTGGAGTTGGTTTTTGTACCAAATGTTGGGTCAATATAGTTTCAAGACAATGGTCGGGTCGGTCAGTACTCATCAGCGCTATTGTAACTGGTGTTAGTTATGGAATATATTAATGTTGTTGTATATGGTTTTTTTGACTTGTTTTCATGGTATCATAGATGGTTGGAGAGCCTGGTAGTATGAACATATGTATCTCTGGGTATTTTTGCCCACTTGGTTAATATATATATATATATATACTGGTTTTGGAGGAATGGTTATGTTCTTTTGTGAATAGACTATGAACTATTGTTGGAATGGGTTTTATATTCCTTTTCTTTATCGCATAATTGTGTGTGTGGTTGGTTGAATCTCATATGCGCGTGGATGTTATATATATTAAGCATGGAATTACTTGTTTTCTGCCATGGGCTTTCACTATCATTAAAAGCTTCTAGTTATGTTAATTAGTTATAATGTTTATCTTGATGTTATGCTTCGTCGTGGTAGCTTATGGCGATGATTTGTTTTTGTCTGGTCCTGTAACATTGTGTTTATTAAGCTTGGTTGGGTAGGCACAGGTGTAGATTTCCCGTGATTGTTGGAAGTGTTGACCAGTGCGACCTATAAATGACGATGGTGTAACAATCACACACTTGTCAGAGGGTTAAAGGGTCACTAGGTTTTGTCGCACTGCGCAAGGTCATGGTGGGTTTGCGCAGTGGATAGGTGGACTAAGTTCTGGCGTTATGCACAGAGCACAATAGCAACACGGTATGGGAGTATGCATTAGTTAGGAATAGTGCGTCGTAACCTCAAGAAAATCTCTTCAGACTGCAAAAACCTGGTTCTGATAGTCACCCATTAGTGTCTTGAGCAAGACTTCACTCACTTTGTGGATGTTGTTGAAAGGGTCGATGCTAAGCAAGTCTTTATTGGAAACTATGTCACAAATCTCGGGTTTGTCAGAATCCCGCGCGCCAACAAATGGTTTCATTGTCGAGACCAGGATGGTTGCATGATGGGATTGTAGCATGGAATCTTAACAAGATGGAGATCACTCACTAGCTTAAGCGAAAGGAGCACGAGTTTTCTGCGAAATAAATAGGAGATAAGGGTCAAAGCATGGAAAAATGGCTGCAAAAATATATGTACACCGGTTTTCATGAGACCTTCTTTGCATAATTTCGTAATATTTTGATGGATTGGGTCCAAAGGTTGGAAGACAATAATCCTACACATCAGCACGATGGACCAAGGAGGTGGACACCAGAAGAGGTACGTCAGCTGGAAGTGGTAAGAAATAAGATTTCGCATGATCTTGATTTCTGGTTTGAGAGTATGTTAGAAGGATATATTGTGGAGTTCGTAGTAGAATCGACAATGTCCTATACTACAGCGGAGAGAAATTTCCTCAAGGGGGCAAGTGGTAGATTTATAAGATCATTTTTGTTGTATGACCACGGTGTTTTGCCACTGGAATCTAATACAATGAGCAACTGAGCAACCTGCACTAACAGGGAAGTGGGGAAGACCCAGGAGATGGTATGAGGAACAAAAAAAAAAAAAAAGGAACAAATGGAAGTAGATGTTGTTAGTGAGCCCTAAACTGCACATAATAAAAGAAGGGAAGAGGATGGAGCAAGGGAGCTACAAGGATGGCACATTGAATAGCAGCAGAAGATATCGACAAGGTGACGTGGAAGGAGGTTAGTCAATGTTGGTACCAACCGGAAGGTGCCCAGAGGGAGGGGCTAGGAGAGGACATCGCAGGACGCGAAGTAGTGTTAGTGATCGGAGTTACGAAGGGACGCAGTTTGGTATGCCGCCTATAGAGGTAGGAGAAAGAGAATAGTTGAGGCCACACACTATAGAGGATTCAGAATCAGAACAACAAGACCAAACCATCACCAGGGCTGGGCCCACCACCTCGCGCACATCTACAGACTAGTAGGTAAGCACTTAGCGCACTCATTCCATTAGTATAGGAAGTCATCATAGTCAAGGGGAAAGGAATAGTAGTAGTGGAGTTGGCCTAGTTATAGAAGGAACAAAACAAAATATTCAGATTCAGAGTGGTGTGCAGATAGGCGCAAAAATTTCTAGTAGCACAGTAAGCATGGGAGGGAGTACTGCACATACCACTATGGCCAGCATAGATCTAAGGATGCCTATTGAAGCGAACAAAGTTCCTTCTCAAGTTAAATGCTCCAAAAGACTTGGAATACAAAGATATCCATGAGGATACAAATATTATTATATATAAATTGTATGATGAATGAGATATGAGATGATTGAGAATTACAAATGAGGCCTGCTTATATACCTACGCAGGTGCCTCTTCACGAAGGGTCATGTCTCATTAGACATGGCCTTTCAACCTAATTACTAATTAACTAATTAATCATTATTTATATTATTTTATTCATTACATTTCATTCCTCCTCAAAAAGCTTTGTCCTCAAAGCTTGTTGATGAAAGGCCTCGATTTCGTTTCCTGCTACGAATGTATTCTTGTCTCGGGGCAGTCATCCTTGTTGATACAAGTCGATATGATCCTCTAAGTGAAAAAGAAAATTGTCACACTGAGAAGGGATCAGACCTTCCGAGATCAATCTTCTGTGGAAGCTTGCGATGACTGGCAATTTGTGACGACTGGTAATCACATGAGTGGATTGCACCGACATTAGTATTCTTCGGAATATCAGCTTGTTGATTCTATTTTGAACACGTAGCTTGGTCGAGTTGTCTGCTCCCATGATTTGGATGTCGATAGGGAACTTTTTTGGTTTGACTTTGATTTTCTTCTGGCGAGGACGTTATTGAGTTGGTTACAGAACATTCACTTAAAATGTTCCTCGTCTGAACTACAACATCTAAGTTTGCATCTTCTGCAACTTGTTTGTCTGCTTCTTGAGTTGTGACATTTGATGGATCAATGTTCGTTTTTTCTTCAACTTGAACTTCTACATTTGAAAGTTTCAATGATTCCTTTTCGACAAGTTGTTGCACCTTGTTTTGTAATGACTTCTTGTCTTTCTTCATTCCATTGAAACGAATTTTTCTTTAAAAGATTTGTAAGAGGTGCAGTTCTGTGTGCATAGTCTTTAATAAATCTTTGATAGTATCCCGTTAATCCTAAGAATCCTCTTAGCTTGAATATATTCATTGGTTTATCCCATTCCCTTATAGCCTTGATTTTAGAAGGGTCCACTTTTACCCCTTCATGGGATATTATGTGTCCCAGATATTCGACTTCTTCTTTTCCAAAGGTGCATTTGGATTTCTTAGCATAAAACTGATGATCTTCCAATAACGTAAAAACTTTATCCAAGTGCTGCAAGTGCTCTTTCCAAGTTTTACTATAAATTAAAATATCATCAAAAAATACTAGTACAAATTTCCTAAGATATGGACGAAATAATTCATTCATAGTAGCTTGGAACGTAGCTGGTGCATTTGTTAACCCAAAGGGCATTAATTTAAACTTGTAGTGACCTTCGTGTGTTTGGAACGCAGTTTTTGGTATATCTTCCAACCTGATTATGATCTAGTAATAGCCTGACCTTAAGTCTAACTTAGAGAAGTATTTTGCGCCATGTAGCTCATCTAGCATTTCATCGATAAAGGGGATTGGAAAATTATTTTTAATTGTTATCTTATTTAATCCTCTGTAGTCAATGCATAGCCAGAACGATCCATCCTTCTTTCTTACCAATATAACTAGGGCGGCATATGGACTCTTGCTTTTTGATGTCGTTGGAATGTCCCGTAACTTTACCCTCGAGATCAACTAATCTTTTCGAGAAGTCATCGGAATTATTATTGATCTTACTCTCAAGATCAATCAATTTTTTTTGGAAATTAGTCATCGAGCGGGTCTAAGGTGGTGTATATTTATCTGCCAGTATTTTTTTTTTAATTAATTTATTTATTAAATAATAATTATTATTATTATTATTTTATTATATAAATTTTATATATATATATATATATATATATATTATAATTATTAATCAAAAAAAAAAAATTCGTTCACTTTTAAAAAAAGATACCTGTCCCGATTTAAGCGTCACATTGTTTTAAAAAAAACTTGTTTTCTTACAAAAAAAATACCTATCACAGCGTTTACCATTTACGGTGGATAAACGATTCACTGACACCGTATTTGGTGGCGTATCACCGTGAGCAGAATTTGGCAGCATATCACTAACACCGGCAGGGAGACCACGATAGTGATAGCGAAAAAATGGACAGTGGATGGTGGCAGGGGAGGGCAGATGTGCAGGGTTGGGAGGCATCGAATGGGAAAGTGGTCGGGGTGAGGGTGGAGGAATACAACGATAGAGGGACGGTGGTTGACAAGGTTATGATGGAGATGTTTTACGACGACAGAGGGACAGTAGCGGGATGGCAGCGGAGTGGACAGCAGGGAGAATGGCGGCTGTCGAAAGGGTGAGGATGACAACGTGGGAAGAGGAACGTCAGTCGAAGTGGCAGTGGAAAAAAACAGAGGTAAGTGGAAAGGACGATAGACATGAATAACGGAAAGAAGAAATGGACGGCGGAGGTCGAGAGTGGATTTTTATGATTGATGGCAGCCAACAAAGGTGGCGTACGGTATTTCTTCCAGGCGAGAAGATCGCTGCTCCGATACCAATGAAGCGAACAAAGTTCCTTCTCAAGTTAAATGCTCCAAAAGACTTGGAATACAAAGATATCCATGAGGATACAAATATTATTATATATAAACTGTATGATGAATGAGATATGAGATGATTGAGAATTACAGATGAGGCCTGCTTATATACCTACGCAGGTGCCTCTTCACGAAAGGTCATGTCTCATCAGACATGGCATTTCAACCTAATTACTAATTAACTAATTAATCATTATTTATATTATTTTATTCATTACACCTATGTTTCACGGTGCTAGGGCCGAATATCCAAAACAACATTTGCTTGTATGTGAAGTTGTTTGGACAACTAAGCAAGTTTAAGATGAGGCCACCAAGATTGCACAGCTGGAATCCACATTCAGGGATCGCACGCTAACATGGTACATGAAGAATAAGAGTGCGACGCCAGCTGGACTAAACAAGACTCTAGATGACATTAAGCAGGTGTTGATACACAATTTTAGAGGCCCAAGTCAGAGTCCCAATTCATCACGGAACTCAAGGAGATAAAGAAAAGTGTAGGAGAATTAATATGGGACTTTGACCAACGGTTTAAGGTGTTGGAGGATAGGCTATTTAAATTTTGGATGCACAACACAAAGAATGGTTTATTGTTGGACCGCTGCCACATATCAAAATTCCATTGACACAACAGAGGATTGGTACGCAGTCAGAGGCTTTGGAACTAGCGTTGAAGCCTGACCAGTAGGAGTAAGTGAGATTAACGGGATAGCATAAGTGTAGTCCTAATTGGCTGCACTAGCTTCGCAACTCCAAGACTTGTTGAAGGGGAAGTAAAAGCGAGAAGTATGGTGTACCGTTTGTTAGACGGAGGGTCACCATAGGAACGATTGCAAACTATTGACTAATTACATGGAAACCGGCGCAACAAATCCCCTTACGCAGGGCAACAGAATGTGGTGTGAAATATGCAAGGTATGGGCCCATATATCCTCTAGTTGCCTGATGATGCAAAAATATGAGGCCACAACGCAGACTTTTTTTTGGTACTTCTGCAAGTTGGTTGGGTAAGATATTCACCATTATCGCGCACTGGAGATAATGCATGAAAAAACCTTCAACTCCTTTAGAGTGCAAGGACCAAAGGGGACGGAGGCTGTGACAAATGGACTTAATCAAGGTGGATAGTATAATCAGCAAGGTGAAAGATGTGGCATGGGAGCTAGAGGACCTACAGAACCTAGTAGGGGAGGAGGAGGATTTGGTTGAGGGCAGAGTACTATAATTTGTTATACTCGTGGACAACAAGGATATTTGGCTCGTGATTGCACGAATCCATGCTATACGTGTATTTATTACAAGTCCTTAGACCATTCAATGGATAACTGCCCTCAACTAATCACCAAGTGACAGGAAAATAAAGGGCCTAATGTCCAGATGATAGTTGTTGAACTGCACAAAACCCAACAACAGGTCAACGCAATAACATGGGGAGGTACTAAGACAGGAGTTGACGCCACGAGGTGGGAAAGGAGAGCTCCTAAACCACCTCCAAAATTTGATCTCGCTAAGGAGAAGACCATGTACCAGGAGGCACGACGAGAAATAATTGCAAAAGAATGGGAAGGCCAGAGTCCAGGCGCAAAGCGGCTATGCCAGAGATATTTGATAATACCATATGCAGAGGGCGAAGGGACGCAGTAGACCCAATCTAGAGTCTGCTACAAAGCTGTTTGGAGCTGGTAAAAGATCCTCATGCATTGGACAAGTTCCAAAAATTGGTAGAAAAATGTACCGGAACAACAGAGGAGACTACTGCGCAACCTTTATCGAGGGTCGTGAATCAAGTTGCTCAAAGAAAGAGAACCAAAAAAGAATTTTGTTTCAATGCGCAGATCAATGAATATGAGATGGATAATATTATTCTATATTTGGGATCAGAGGAAAATATCTTACCGAAGAGTACTTGGGAAATGATGGGGAGTTCGACGCTAAGGTGGTCTCCAATCTAGCTTAGATTGACCAATCAACATCATATTTTTCCGATCTAGCGATTGTCAGGGGTGCCTATGGATGTCCATGGGGTGTCAAGCATGGCCAATTTTGAGGTCATCGAAATTGTCGATGATATTGATCCCTATCTAGATCTTTTGGGGATCAATTGGGCCTTCGATAATCGGGTAATTATCAACTTAAAAAGAAGGTAGATGATTTTCGAAGGAGGGGATATTTGGATCATTACACCATTGGATCTATGGGAAGGGGATCGCTACATAGAGTCGGTTAAGGGTAAGCTTAGTCGGGAAGACCTAGATAATATCTATAATGTTACAGCCTGGCAGGATGATTACGTAAACCCAATAGCTAAAAAAGTGATGAGTTGGCGCAACATCGGGTCCTACGCATCTGACTAAAAGAAGGCTTTGAAGAATTGGAATAATAGGTTGCATGAGGTAAGTGTCAGGTGATGCGCCCACATTACAAGAATGGCATGTTGGATTGGAACTGAAGTGAACAATTCACCTTGTTCTGATGAACTGTCTAAGGTAGATATTTTTGTATAAGAATATGAAGAGGAGGTCCATGATTGCCAAAGAATTCCTGTGTTGGACGTTGCATTAGACACTATACCACTGAGTTGCGGGGTGGCAAAAATGTAAAGAGTTGTTGAAAGTTAGGTTTGGACCCAAATTTGGGGTCCCTGAGAAAAAATACTCAGGAATGGAGTGCCCTAGAACTCACTTGAAGTTGTGCATTTCTGCATGGACGAAGGGAGGAGTACCTCAGCAGGAATGGGTACACACCTTTATTCATTCCTTGGATGTTATTCTAGCGAATTGGTAAATCAAGTTGGAGGTGCGCAGAGGAACTTGGGATTGGGATGAGTTGCCGCAAAATTTCAAGGCAACCTTTATCTTTTCAAGCGGATGAACTTGCATTAGAGAAGGCTCTGGAGGTGTTGCAATGGAAAATATTGTAAAGGATGACCCCGACACATCTCAGCACTTGCAGCATGTGCAGGAATTTTTCGAATGTTACAATGTAGTAGATAATAGAGGGGATGATGATGAGGATCCATAGAGTATATAGGTTCCAGAAGTGGAAGGTGAGCGCATAGTGGAGTTATTGCCCTTATAGTATAAGGAATATGCGCAGTCGATCAAGATAAAGAAGGGTAAGCTTGGGGTCGAAAAATGTTCCAAGTTGGCGACCACTGGAAGCTACTGAGATGGTAGTATTATTGGAGGGGTCATAGGTTCCTTGTACCAATAATTTACCAGTAGCAATGGTAGGGAAATTAGAGGTATTGATGAAGCCAAGAGCGACGCTGGGGAGATCGGAAGAGTACCATATAGCCGAACAATGACAAGAGCAATTGATGGCTATGCCACCTTGCAGGAGGTGGGCTAAAAGTTGAGACGGTGGAGGAAGGGAGAAAGGGGTAAATTATCCCTAGTGTACATATGTAAACGTTGTAAACAAGTAGGAGTAAAGGTTAGAGGGGATGGGCTTAACCAAAGGTTACGTAGGTATAGCTAAATATAAGCAACATGCTTGTTGGGGGTAACGCTGAATCATGTATAGAAGTCATTATAAAGGCTCGGACTCCAAGATAAACATTGGCGACAACATAATTTGAGATGAGAAGGCTCAAGGGCATTGATGATGGTCAAGATCATGTGAGGAAGGCTACATTAGAATGATTTATCCCATCAAGGAAATCTTAGGGGAGATAGAAAAAAAGCAGCTGGATAGATCACCAAATCCCATATGGTGGTAGAGGGAGGCCGGCAAGATGTCAATCTACCCATGGATTATCGGGACGCTATCACGCTATGGTTATGTGAGCCAAAACTGAGGTGAAGGAAGCCCCAAATCAACTAAGATTAATTGGGGCGAGTCAATGGCTCGTGGGAACCATCATATTAGATGAGATGGGAAAAAAATGACTATGGAGCAGATTGTTGATAATCAAGGAGATTTGAATCTGAACTACATCATAACCAGGAGAATGTACCAACAGACTTGATGGAGAAAGCATACGGAAAAATTATTATAAATGATCACCCAGGGACCGAAGGAGATAAAATAAAGTATTCAAGAATGAATCTGAGTCCAAGGGGAGGATGATGAGGCTGGGAATCCTTTAAGAGTGAATACAAAGGAATAGAAAGGCTGACAAGAGTATGTGGCTGTGGAAGAAGAGGTTCTGGCAAGGAGACTTGGGTGATAAAACTAGGAATGGGAGGTATAGGTTCGAGGGAGTGGAGGAGATTCATCATAATGTCCAAATGAAGGAGAATCCTCACCACTCACAAAGATGGTTCACACCTGAAGACACAGGCGTACTAGTAATTTTAGCTGGGTACCATGAGACAAATGGACTTGCAGCCTCTTGGATGAAAATGGCAATGTTGTGGTCCACACCAGAAGGACTGTAGTGGGAAGCCAGGGTTTTGTCCTGATGCATGATGGTGAAAATTGAAGAAAAACAAGATAATGCCCATGTCTTAGCGCAGGGGGAAGGCCAAGGCCCGCGTCATGAAGAAACCAACCACCTTCAGACCTTGCCCCACTGTGTCGAAAGAAGGACGGGGTACAACTACAAGAAGGAGATAAATTCCAGCGATAGGCATAGAAGTCGACCCTGGAGTAGTAGTGGTAGCTAGGTATTTCCATTTGAGTACACCACTACAAGAGAAGGGGGCATGGCTAATCCCTCTTCATGTGTTTTAAGAGCTCCAACGTGTCCAGGTTCTATGTCTTTTCCTATGGCAGCTGTACCGAAGGAAAGGAGACAACCTCAGTGATATTGGAGGTCCCAGATCCATGCGGATAGAAGGACTGAGTGGCTTGAGGACAAGCCACATTTTTGTTTTTTGGGCCTGTTGGGACCCGAAAAAAATTGGAAATTTTTTGGCATAAGTAGTACCGTGCAGGAGGAACCAAGGGGCGCGGAAAGGGTAAGGTAGTGCATAATAGAGGGTTGGCGCAGGAAGAAGGACTGTAGCCAAGCACTGGCCCAGGAGGAAGGAGTGCAGCAGAGCGCTGATGCAGGAAGGAGCGCAATAGACAACTGATGCATGAAGGAGTGCAACAGACATTTGGTGTAGGAAGAAGGAGCACAGAAAATGGTTGGCGCAGGCAGAAGGAGAGCAGTAGAGGGCTGGTAAAATGGATGAGGCACGACAAAGGCAGACCAACGATGAATGGATTAAAGAGACGTTTGTAGAGGATAACAGCCATTAAGATTTTGCATGTGGAGGAGCCGACCAAGGAGGTCATGGCTACCAAGCGGCTGCAGATATTTTGAGATAGGATGCAATAGGCAGAGTGGAGGCAAGACCAGGCAAGCGATATTTTGGGACAGTTAAACCACGCATGGGAAAACTCAGCAGGAACCAGGGAAATATCTCTATGGCTTGAGGGATAGTTGGGTCGAATGGGCAGGAAGGTGGGAGACTTCAAGAGGATCTCCTGAGCATTATATAATGGTGAGTCCAACACCGAGGGCGGGTCGGCTGTTGGTGATTAGTTGGCTATTGGTTATCAATTGTTGATGGTAGTGTCCTGTAACTTGAGTTGGAGACAGTCTTTGTACCAAATGTTGGGTTAGTATAGTATGGTATCATACATGGTTGGAGAGCCTAATAGTATGAACATATGTATCTCTGGGTATATTTTCCCTCTTGGTTAATATATCTATATATATATATACTGGTGTTGGAGGAATAGCTATGTTCTTTTGTGAATAGACTATGACCTATTGTTGGATTGGGTTTTGTATTCCTTTTCTTTATTGCATAACTGTGTGGTTGGTTGAATCTCATATTCGTCCGGATGTTATATGTATTAAGAACGGACTTACCTATTTTTTGTTGCAGGCTTGCACTGTCATTAAAGGTTTCTAGTTTGGTTCATTAGTTCTAATGTTCATCTTAATGTTATGCAACATCATGGTAGCTTATGGCGATGATTTGTTTTTGTATGGTCCTATAGCATTGTGGTTATTAAGCCTGGTTGGGTAGGCACAAGTGTCGATTGCCCATTACTGTTGGACGTGTCAGTCGATGCGACTTGTAAATGACGATGGTGTAACAATCACACACTTGCCAAAGGGTTAAAGGGTCACTATGTTTTTTCGCACTACGTAAGGTCATAGTGGGTTTGCGCAGTAGATAGGTGGACTGAGTTCTGTGTAATATCCCTAAATTAGCAGTCAGCTAATTGGGATATTAATTTTGATTAATTTTGGTAAATCCTAACGTTGGGTGGAAATAAAGTGGGTTGGGGACCCACAATTAATAATTATGCCAAATAAAGTCTTTTCCTAAAGTCCCTAAGGAAAAATTGAGGCTCTAGTGGTGGGGTCAAGTTGAACTTAGGTGGCAACGTAGAAGAGGCACGAAAAGGATAGCGTGAGATTGGCTAGAGGAAGGCAACACGTGATTGGCCAAGGAGAGGCAGTGCAGGTCAAGGTGGGACCCAAGGCATATGTTGGACCTCGATGGATAAAAGGAAGGGAAGGCTCATTCGGCATTCATTCATTCAATTATTTTCTTTTTTTCATTTTGACAAAGCACGCTTGAGCCAGAGAGCCAAGTCTGCAGTGTTGTTTAGCACATGAGATCTTCAAACGGAGATCTCAACCTCTGCCTAGGGGGGCTTCGAGTGCCCGCTCAGGATAGGAGTTCTACCTTTTGTGAGGGGATTTTCCATCAGCAACATCAGGAAGAAGCGTATTCATTTATGGACTACGCAGAGGAGGAGCAGACTGCGTAGTGGAGGACACAGTGAAGTATGGAATTTGTGGTGGGAGGTTGGAGAGAAGGGAATTCACACCAAAAGATTTGGAGGGGAGGCTAGCCACCTCTTACCACGGATTCTTGCAGCATTCCAAAGGCATTTTCCAGCAATCCATTCTAGTGGTTCGATTCCCTCGGCATTTTATTGAGCCAAGCCCAAGAGGGCCAATTTTCGAGGTTAAGCTTTGGGTGAACCCTTTCTGGGTTTTTCTGGGTTATTTGAGAAGCCAAGATTAATTTGGCATAATTTTTCTGGGCAGATTTGAGGTTCCAAACAGAGATCCAAACACAGCCAGCAACTGAAGGAGCTAGGGGAAATTGGGTCGAAATTCCGAGGTCAACTTTTGGTCAATTCCTTTGCGGGTTTTTGTGGGTTTATTGAGAGGAGTCAAGTGACCAATTCCCGAAAATTTCTGAGCACAGTACCTAGGCCAACCAGCAGTCTAAAACTAGACATCAGCAGCAAATTCCATGACTGGGCAGCACAGTGGGATAGCCATGCAAAGCATACTTCAGTAGATGATTTCCTCAGATTAGAGTTGTTCTTTAGCCTACCTCGAGCAGGCCTAGGTGTTATCCTTCTAAACCCCATATTGTACTCTTTCCAAGAATTTTAATAAAATGGATCAGCGTTGGACTTTGGCTTCAGTTCATGTATTTTTAATGGTGTTTTCCATTTTGTTGTAGTTGTTCTCTTTTCACTTTATTTACTGTTAATCCCCATTTGGGGATATTATAGTGGTATCAGAGCTTCGTTCTTGGCTTAGCCGTGGGGATTTTTTCCTCTGAACAAGGACGGTAGGCAGTAGAGGTGGAAAATATGGGGGATTCAAGGAGCAAAGGGGAATCAACAGATGGTAGCATCTTAAAGGCCCTGAATGATTTAGCCAAAGAACAAAAGGGAATGTTGGAAGGACTCAAGCAACAAAATAGGGATAAGAGCATCCATCATGAGTTCCTAATTGGGGAGACTTTAGGGGTCTCACAACAGTGTGGCCACCGTTTACCAGCCACTCACCTGCCAACCTTCAATAGGCCAACCAGGATCACGATGCCTACATTCTTACCTCTAGTACCGAGTGAGCAAGGTAGGCGGCATGATCATAGTAGCACAGGGTGAAACATCTGCATGTCAGGGTTGCTCTAGGTGCAGGAGTTCACACATTTGATCCCTCTCTTGGGGTTGGATGGCGAGAGATTTTGAGTTGGTACCCGGGGGAGTGGGTTATGGAGATGGTGATGCACTGAGGTGTAGCTCAGCAGGAGCTTCCAAGCACTAGGGTTATCGAAAGCCCGGATTGGCATTGGGATCCAGGCGGGACTACCTATCACTTCCCAGGTATGCCAGTTGACTACGACCTGGAGGGTACTGTTGACCTAGCAGTTGAGCGTGCACATTCACTAGGGGAGTATTAGCCAACACTAGTGTCCAACCAGTTTAGGTACAAACTTCTTGAGTTGCCTTGGTACGAGGATTGTACACAGGATCACAAGATGATCAAAATACTCTTGCAAGAGTTTGACAGAGGAGGGGGCATTGGTAGGCCACCAGACAGTGCCTTGTATGGAGCTGGGGAATCTTTACATTTGTGTGGGGCATGGAGGACACAAAGGAGTAGAGTAGGATTGGCATCGCTACTGGTCCCTCAAGGAGGATTTGGAAGGGAGATCCATTCATTGGAGAGTATGGTGATGCAACAGTGGAGGTGATGGTACCGATCGAGTATGGGGTATGGGCCGATGCATATGGATACAGCCTTAGGACATCACACCCTGGGATGTATAGGAGCATCCATCATTGGGGAGCGGTTTGTAGATGGGCATGGAGATGCATGGGGGTGTGTTGTAGTATGTCGGAATGCGTTGTGGAGTAGGAGTGATTCGCATTGCATTGAGTACATGCGGGGAGTGATAGGTGCGGCGACGCAGGATGGGCACATGACGGTACAGGATGGTATAGTAGTTGTCAGTGGTATCCACTGGTGTACAAGGGCAGATTGTGGCATACAGTGGTAGGTCGAGGAGTGCGGTGATACTTGGTGGTATTCAGTGACACATGATGCGGAGTAGTGGGCTCTTGAAGCGTTGCCTCTAAAGAGACATATGGACAGGAGTAGTAGGTGTACCATGGGATGCAGCTCACCTAGGATCGACGAGGATCTTGTTGAGCATCTGGAGATGCCATGTTTAGCGGAGACAGGGCTACGAGGGTGTTATCAGCAAATCCAAGGCAGAGAGAATGTCATCTAGAGGATTACTCTTGAGCATTCAGGTAGACTCTTGGTCACACCCTTTGTTACATACCTACCCATCATCCTCCGATGTTTCTTATGGTCGCAAAGTGTTTGGATGGGCCCCTTGACACTCTCCATTCAGGTAGCAAGGCACATGAGGCTCACCCTAGACAGTTGGATGAGATATCGCGTGTCATGAGGCGGGAGGAGACTCTCCAGTTGAGACACTTGGTAGGTACACGAGTTGACGGGTCCAGACTTAGGGATGGCATGGCTGATTACCAAGGTAGCATATGTTCCACCCTTGGGCTCACATTTGAGGGATGGTGGATGGTAGAATTCGCCTACAGGAGGGTACCCAAACTCCAAGAAGTATACAGGTGTATCAGGAGGAGTTGGGATAGCAAATATCACGACATGGTCTGCTAGGAGCAGGGCAGGTACGCATGCATGGGACAGACTCTTGATACTTGGGGTGGGGTCAGAGATGAGGTCCAGATGGGTTCTAGCAGGTAGCAGTGCTACACAGTGGCATCCCACGGGGAGTGGGAGTTGTGAGCTCCCAGTATGGTTGGGGATCAAGGGGTCTATTGGGCAGGTGGATCACTCCACTTTGTGATGAGCAGGGACAAAACAACCAGTGATCCAGTCCACCTTGGGTTTGACATGTGGGGGAGCACTAAGACCTTCATTGCATGGCGAGGTAGACTTATCATGTTGTTGCTCAGGGTCATGATCAGTAGTGGAGGGGTAGATATCAGCATCATGGAGATGCCCGAGTAGGATGAGCTTTGCCTTCAAAGATATTTCGCCACAAGGCCCCAGGAGAGAGGGATACAATCTGCACATGATGGGGGGTATCTCATAGTCAGAGTGGTGCAGCGACAATATGGTGGCACCTCTACGAGATTAGCAGGGGACCCGAGCATTAAAGCTCTACACAGTTCGATAACCTCTGGGGTGAGTTGTATACTACATGGGGAGATCATGTAGATCTTCCATTGGGCTTAGAGAGTCACTGATGGAGTGGGGGACTTCATTAGTATGGCAGGTTGTTCAATGGGATGATAGCAGGAGGGGTTCATGTGAGCGAGATGCTATCTCTATAGGGATTAGGCGGTATCTTCAAGGGTTTACTCTTGGAGTGCGTGGGATGGACTACTTGGTAGGGAAACTTCATGAGGAGTTGGGCATAGTGCCACATTATCATGATTCCCTACTCACTGATGATGTTCAGAGGGCTTTTGCTACTTGTTCTTGGCAGGATGGTGAGTGAAGCAAGGGGAGCTTCATGTTGGACATGATGGCTTGGGATCCGAGTATCGAGGGATCCCTTCATATCCATGGGATGCAGAGGTCAGGGATTATTCAGTGGCGCATCTGGGACCCTAGCACAACTTCGCAGTAACAGTGGGGAGCGTCAGCTAGAGAGGATGCTTGTTCGGCCATTGTTGGAGGACAAGCAATTTTTGGCAGGGACGACTGTAATATCCCCAAATTAGTAGTCAACTAATTGTGATATTAATTTTGATTAATTTTGGAAAATCCTAATATTGGGTGGAAATTGTAGAAATTATACAAAACAATATGTATATCAATGGATTCAATCCGATCAAGCGATGTACTAAAGCTAGATACTGAATCTTTCTACAAATCAATTGCTGAAATTAAACATGATCGACAATCACAACAAGTAAAGAAAAAAGCCAATCAAAACACAACACAGATAATTTCCCGGGGAAATCTTACTGCTCAAAGCCCCTATACCTATATTGTATATTCCACAAGGAATCATGAAACAATTACAATGCACTCTTCTCACAAGAGTCTCCTGCAATTTGCCTATAGTCTCACACTAATCCAAACAAAATCGGGCCAACACTTAGCCAATTCTCAGCCAGTCTTCAGCCTGCCTTGCTCACGCAATTCCTGATGAATGAAATCCCTATTCTTTAGGAATTTCAGCCTTACTCAACTGCGCTGAGTATCATGGGCGTCCTATGGTGTTTTAACTACATCTGGGAAGACTGCTAATATCACAACTAGTAGTTAACTTCCCTTTAACCTTTGTCTCAACTGGGTCTCCACCAGAACTGACATGCATGCAACTATTAATAGTAAATCATCAGTTGCATGGCAGATCACTGACTGTGAATTAAATATGATTTAATTCACTTGATCTCTCACTAGTGCAACAAACAGTTACAACTAGTTCCACTGACTTTAACTCACCTAACTGAGTTAACTGATTACTCATGCACTTAACTGCAACTTGAACTCTAAAACACATAAAATCACTCTGCATGCCTCACCAACTACCCTCAACTCGAATTCCATGAGCTAACTGAGTTTATCACACTCAGTTAACTATTAGAAGTGATTATGAGATAAGATTACATTTATTGTCCAATTTGATTAAGGGATAATTAAATTTGACACACATCCAATTTATTAAATAAATTGAATTACACACTAATGTATCGCTAAAACCCATCACTACACGACCTGTGGTCCCACACTAGTGTAGGTGTTGTCATGTTGTTTATGGATGCCAATTTCACTATTTCTTGTTGCAAACTTCAACAGAAAGAAAGTGGGTAGGGGACCCATAATTAATAATTAGGCCAAATAAATTATTTTCCTAAATTTCCTAAGGGAAAATTGAGGCTCTATTGGTGGGGCTGAGTTGGCTTTAGGTGGCAGCGTACAAGAGGCATGAAAAGGACATCGTGAGATTGGTTAGAGGAAGGCAACACCTAATTGGCTAAGGAGAGGCAGTGCAGGTCAAGGTGGGACCCAAGGCATACATTGGGCCTCAATGGATAAAAGGAATAAGGAAAGGCTCGTTCGGCATTCATTCATTCAACTATTTTCTTCTTGTCATTTTGACAAGCATGCTTGAACCGAAGAGCCAAGTCTTCGGTGTTGTTTCGAACACGATATCTTCAAGCGGATGTCTCAACCTCTGCCTCGGGGGACTTCGAGTGCCCGCTCAAGAGATGAGTTCCACCATTTGTGAGGGAATTTTCCATCAACAACATTAGGAGGAGGCTTAGTCATTTCTAGGTTGCGCATGTTGTGGTTCCTGTGATTTGGCAGATTTGGCAATACTAAATGACAACACAACATCAAACCACTTTGGGATCTCAGGATCTAGCCCTCCTGGATCCAGAGAGGGATCTCTCTATAAAGGCAAAGAAATGTATATCTTTGAAGTTCAATTTTAAGGTGTTAGGCTAGTTATAGAGCACAAGGGTTTTTTATTTTGTTTGTTTGGTTGGGAAACATGAAAGAAGGGTTCAATGTTAGGTAGAGGAATGAGTAGTGAAGGATTTTTGGCAATGAGGAGATAATTCAAGAGAACACAAGTCCATTGGGAAATGGGGTCATAAAAGGGTTTACTTGCAATTCAAATATCCAAGGCTTTCAAAGGGCTAGTCATCTATATCAGAGGATCTCTTAAGATGATAGTATGGAATGAAACAATAAGGAAATAAATGGGAATGACAAGGAAAACTGTAATATTCCCAATTAGCAGCAGCTAATTGGAAATATTAATTTTGATTAATTTTTCCTTTATAAAGTTAAAATAAAAAATAAAGTGGGTGAAAGGAGAATATAACTCACTAGAATAAAGTGCACTCCCTAGTAGACTCAACGTTGTGACTTAAGTGGGCCAAGGGGGGCCAAGAGACCACGTAGAGGGGGACCCACTTAGACCACGTGGGCCATGACAACACAGTTTAGTTGGCAATGTGGGCCAAATGGAGGCTACGTAGGAGATGGTGGGGCCTAGGGTTGAGAGAGGCCCATTGCTATAAAAAGGAGGAGAGCCTCCTCATTTCCTCATTCGATGTTTATGATATTGAGCTGGTCACTTCGACTTCTTGAGCACGCTGGTTGTTTAGCTAGTTTGCAGCACTGTTTAGTGCACCGAGTGTCTCCGTTCGGAGATCTCACCCTCAGCCCCAGGGGACTTCGAGTGCCTGCTCGAGTGAGGTAGTCCCATCAGTATTTCTGCAGGGGGATCAAGTTGAGGCTTGGTTGTGGAGCTTGGCATCTAGTGACTGCGCAGTCTTGAGAGGGAGGACGCAATCCATTTCTTAGGAGCTCCGGATTGGGTTTCTTTTGGAGGTTTCGAGCTTAGAGATTGAGCAAGGTGCTAGCCCTTGCCTATTGGAGGATTTTGGCAGAGTTTGAGGCAGTATTTTGGTGGATTCCCTTCAGTGTCAGCGCAGAGCCTTGGAGGATAGCGTAGATCCTCAAGGGGGTGATTTTCGGGGGTCGGCTATTTCAGAAACGCTCTCTAGGCTTTTTTGGGTTTGGTGAGTAGAGGTGGATTCCAGAGTTTCAGCCTTTTCCGAGTAGGGGAGCAGCCCCAAATACTCATTTGGTTCCAGCAGTAGCAGTAGCACAACAGTTCTCTGGCAGCTTGGACGCAGATCAGAGAGCAGCCATTTCTTTGTCATTCTAAGAGCTTTTCTTCACTTGCCTGGTGCAAGTCTAGGTGCCATCACTCTGATCACCTGTTGTATTCATTTCTATTCTCAGTATAATAAAATGGCTTAGCTTTCTCTCTATATTATTGAGTATCTGTTACATGTTCTACATATGCTATAGTATGCTTGCACCACTATTATTTCTCTCTTTGAGCATTCCAGATAGTATACCACTTGGTGTGTTTTTCCCATACTCTTAGACAGAGTCTAGAAAGGGCCAGGTAGCCTCCAGATCTCACCCTCTTTTCAGAGGTGACATATCTGGTAAACGCCCTCCCAGTCCATCTTTGGTTGGAGTTTGCTCGTGTTTGAGAGATATCCCTAAAAAGGGATATTACAATGGTATCAGAGCTCATAGACCTGGCTCAACCTGTGGAGCAAGTTGTCTATGACACCGGAAGAGAAGCCGTGGGGATATTTTTCTATGAAAAAAGAGGGTAGGTAGAATCTTACCCACCAAACGCAATAGAGGTGGAAAATATGGGGGTCTCACAACAGTGTGACCAGCATTTACCAGACTTCAGTAGGCCATCCAGGATCACGATGCCTACATTCTTACCTCTAGCACCGAGTGATCAAAGTAGGCGGCATGATCATATACCCTTTGGAGAATATTTCTGCGAATGGCAGTCCATGGGGGAAAACTTCAGAGTGGCTTTGCCCTTCAGAGATTAATGTCAGCTCAGGCACGATGAAGGAGGAAGGAACAGTGGGGGGTCTAGCACGTAGAGTTCAGAGTTGCAGCGTACCACTGGGAGGTCACCTTTCCCCACGTATGATGGATCCACTGATTGCATGATTTGGGATCGGGTGGAAAAGCTGGATACCTCTTTCCAGCTTGACCGAATAATGGAGGGGGAAGCCATCAAAATTGCTACCTCGCACTTGGAGGATGAGGGCACACAAGATCATGGGGAGCATGTGGATACACCCAGTATGACGCAGGGGTCACTTGTGTTGGAGACTCCTTTGACCATATCGGTTGACATCTTAGTAGAGAGAGTAGAGCTTACCACAGTAGTGCCATCCATTGAGGTGATGACCGGGGTAGTGTCTGAGTCTTCGGGTGGTAGCAGCGCACGATTGATGGGTGAGGTGCCAGGAGATGTATCCACCTTTGATGAGGCACTAGGAGTTACAGAGGTATTGGAGGATGGTCGCACACAACGGTGTCATCAGATTCGAGCCAACCTTCTAGTTTTGAAAGGGAAGGCCACATCAATATGAGAGGCTATCCTATTACAGAACGAGGAGCTAGAGGGCATGAGAGTGGTTTGTGTCGAGTCAGCGGCCAAGTTGGCCCACATTGGGGAACGACTGGATTCCCTAATGGTACAGCTAGAGGGCACATTGGAGTGTCAGAGCAGTCCCTTTCAGGCATGCATAGACAGGGCTAGCAGCAATGTTGGGTCACCTCTTTCCATTGGAGAGAGAGAGGCGGAGCCACCTAGTCAGATCTCATACATTGACTTGGTTAGCGGGATGAGATGATCGGAGTTGCACAGGGTGTAGCATCCACATGTTGAGGTTGGATGGCGAGAGATTTTGAGTTGGTACCCGGTGGAGTGGGTTATGAAGATAATGGTGGACCCGGGTGTAGTTCAGCAGGAGTTTCCAGGTGCTGGGAATACAGGATCCCCAGACTGGCATTGGGATCTAGGCAGGACTACCTGTCGTTTCCCAGGCAGGTAGGTTGACTATTTGGCCTAGCAGTTGAGCATGCGCATTCGCCTGGGGAGTTTCGATCATCTCCAACGGTCCATGATTTTATGGGCAGACTCCCTAGGTTGTCTTGGTATGACACTTATATGCAGGGTCACAGGGTGATCAACATACCTTGGCAAGAGCTTGTCGGAGGAGGTGGCATTAGCAGGCCACCAAATGGTGCCTTGTATGGTGCCAAGGGTTCTTCACCTTTGTGTGGGGCACAGAGGTCATAGCGGAGCCGAGCAGTGGTGGTATCACTACTGAAACATAGGGAGATTCACTTCTCGGACCCCTCGGGGAGGGTTTGGAGTGATGATCCATTCGTCGGCGGGTATAGCGATGCGACAGTGGAGGTGATGATACTGATTGGGGGTGGTCCAACATGTAGAGACATAACCCTAGGTCATCACATCCAAGGACGCGTGGGAGCCTCTAGCATTGAGCAGTGGGCTACCAGTGGACATGGAGTCGCATGGTGGTGTACCGTAGTGTGTGGGATTGCATTGCGGAGTAGGAGTGTCCTACATCGCATTGAGAACACACGGGGAGTGACCGATGCCTTGACACAGACAAGGCACGAGACGGTACAGGGTGGTATAGTAGTAGTAGGGGGTATCCAGCAATATACAAGGGTATGCCTCAGTGTGCAGTGGCATGTCGAGGAGTACATGGATGATCGGTGGTATGCGAGGGCGTACGGTGCTGCATAGCAGGGTCTTAGAGTATTGCCTCCAAGGAGACTCACAGACAGGGACACCGGGCTTACCTTTGGGGGTAGTTCACCCAGGGTTGATGGGAAGACAGATGAGCGATACTTGATGGTATTTGAGGGGACTCACGCACTTGACTCTCTTCTATATCACTCACGGGCACAGTCGATTGTGTTGTTGTCCTTTGGCACTTTGGGCATGAGCAGCGGGGTACGCGAGCCTCACCTAAGATATTTGGATAACACTCAACACACTAGGGGAGAGACTTCTCAGCAGTGGCACTGGGTCGGTGCGCTAGTTGACAGCCACAGGTTAGGGGATGAGATGATCCTCTGCAGGGGTGGCACATTAGTCATCGCTGAGCCTACGCTTGGGGAACGGGTCATGAGGGAGACATGCGTCACTTTTCCCTCAGGGCATGTCGAGATCATGCATGAGCAGAGGATACTGGGTACAGCAGAGGTAGCATCCCAGTATGTGGCTGGGCTCCAGACAATGTATCAACACATTATCGAGAGGGTGGATGGCATATTCAATGCAGATGAGGTGGCAGAGGTAGAACAGGAGGGCATTCCTTCTGTATGCCAGGGTGAGGAATCTTCTTTATATGATTCCATAGGATCAGTTGAGGACGCTTCTGGGGAGCGAGAGCAGTCATGCAGAGATGATGACAGTAGACCGGAGCTGCATTCCAGTGTCCAGGGTGAGCAGTCAGGGGGGTCTACGGGAGATACTCTAGGCGATGAGTCACTTGTGACAATTCAGCCAGAGCAGCATATGATGGAGCCTGAGTCAGCAGAGGAGGATACTATGCACATCATGCATGATAGTCCTTTGGGGGACAGCCAGATGGAGGCTCACATCGAGTTCGTGATGGATATGCGGCTAACCTTGGGGTCAGCCATTGAGAAGGAGTAGTCAGATGCACTAACATCGTGTACGGTGACAACAGTTGTAGGTCCATATCCTCTAGAGATGTTGGAGGTTGATGTGATATTTCTGCAGGGGGCTATGGGATGGCAGGAGCTTCACATTCCCGATGAGAGGGATGAGTTGTTGGAGATGGTGGAGCATCCATCTTTGGGCCGACACATTGATGAGGTACAGATAGATGTACGTACAGTCGGCCAAGCTGCAGTACTTTCAGTGAGTAGTACTCTCCAAGAGTACATCAATGGGGCTTGCAGCACATCTTGCCCACTTTAGCCCATTATAGAGAGAGGGGCTTCCTTCTACAGGAAGCTTTCATTGGCAGACAGGGCAGAGCAGTGTGAGTTGATTACGAGCTGGCGACAACACTCCAGGCGTGTACCGTGTACATTTGTTGCTACATTAGATTCTTCTTCCGGGATGGATTGGCAAGAGACCATGAGTTGGTACCCTCTTGATGGTACGATTTTCTTCGTAGGGAGTACAACAGAGTAGGGGCCCTCAGACATAGCCGATGTTACAGATTCCAGCTGGAAGTGGGGCCCAAGTCATCATTTCTTTAGCACTCCATCCCGATTTCAGGAGGGCAGGATCAACATGGGATTGAGTCAGGACTTGGATTGGAGAGAGGTGATGAGTTGGTATGCAATTGGTGGGGCAGCTTATACAGTTAGAGGTACAGCACAGCAGGAGCCAAGGAGCATTGATGCTTGTTGGTGGGCTTCACTTCATGGGGCATCAGCTATAGCCAGAGGCAGTGCGCAACCTGAGCTGTGGGAATTGGACGATGATTGACCATGGTGGCGTTGGGATCCGGGAGGATTGTTTGTTTGCTGGTACAGTGAGAGATCAGTTTTGGATCCCGGCACTGAGAGATCCCTCCATATCAGGGTGATACAGAGGACAGGGAAGATTCGGTGGTGCATCTGGGACCCAGGCACATTTTACAATGATGGTGGGGAGCATCAGCTAGAGCGGATGCTTGTTCAGGCATTGCTTGAGGACAAACAATTTTTGGCGGGGAGGACTGTAATATTCCCAATTAACAGCAGCTAATTGAAAATATTAATTTTGATTAATTTTGCCTTATAAAGTACAAATAAAAAATAAAGTGGGTGAAAGGAAAATATAACTCACTAAAATAAAGTGCACTCCCTAGTAGACTCAACGTTGTGACTTAAGTGGGCCAAAGGGGGCCAAGAGACCACGTAGAAGGGGACCCACTTAGACCACGTGGGCCATGACAACACAGTTTAGTTGGCAATGTGGGCCAAATGGAGGCTACGTAGGAGATGGTGGGGCCTAGGGTTGTGAGAGGCCCATTGCTATAAAAAGGAGGAGAGCCTCCTCATTTCCTCATTCGATGTTTATGATATTGAGCTGGTCACTTCGACTTCTTGAGCACGCTGGTTGTTTAGCTAGTCTGCAGCACTGTTTAGTGCACCGAGTGTCTCCGTTCGGAGATCTCACCCTCAGCCTCGGGGGACTTCGAGTGCATGCTCGAGTGAGGTAGTCCCATCAGTATTTTTGCAGGAGGATCGAGTTGAGGCTTGGTTGCGGAGCTTGGCATCTAGTGACTGCGCAGTCTTGAGAGGGAGGACGCAGTCCATTTCTTGGGAGCTCCGAATTGGGTTTCTTTTAGAGGTTTCAAGCTTGGAGATTGAGCAAGGGGCCAACCCTTGCCTATTAGAGGATTTTGGCAGAGTTTGAGGCAGTATTTTGGTGGATTCCCTTCAGTGTCAGCGCAGAGCCTTGGAGGATAGCGTAGATCCTCAAGGGGGTGATTTTCGGGGGTCGGCTATTTCAGAAATGCTCTCTGGGCTTTTCTGGGTTTGGTGAGTAGAGGTGGATTCCAGAGTTTCAGCCTTTTCCGAGTAGGGGAGCAGCCCCAAATTCATTTGGTTCCAGCAGTAGCAGCAGCACAACAGTTCTCCGGCAGCTTGGACGCAGATCAGAGAGTAGCCATTTCTTTGTCATTCTGAGAGCTTTTCTTCACTTGCCTGGTGCAAGTCTAGGTGCCATCACTCTAATCACCTGTTGTACTCATTTCTATTCTCAGTATAATAAAATGGCTTAGCTTTCTCTCTATATTATTAAGTATCTATTACATGTTCTACATATGCTATTGTATGCTTGCACCACTATTATTTCTCTTTTTGAGCATTCCAGATAGTATACCACTTGGTGTGTTTTTCCCATACTCTTAGACAGAGTCTGGAAAGGGCCAAGTAGCCTCCAGATCTCACCCTCTTTTCAGAGGTGACATATCTGGTAAACGCCCTCCCAGTCCATCTCTGGTTGGAGTTTTCTCGTGTTTGAGAGATATCCCTGAAAAGGGATATTACAAAAACCTTCTAAGGTGACCACTTCGGAGTAAGTCTAGGGACAAGGCATGCCTTAACCTCTATGATCAAAACTCCTAATGAGGCTAACTCTGAAGACAACAATCTAGCAGTCCTCCTGATTACTTTCAGACAGTAGAAAACATTTAAGTTTGACACAGAGTGAAATCTAAGATCAGAGAAATACTTTTAACCTTCTCTTCTTTTGACATTCAACTCAAAGGGATCTTAGAAAGGCTAGCTGCTGGAAAAGGAACCTAGGAGACAGGGCTAACTCTAAATCTCCCAGTTTCCCAATTCTTTCAGCTGAAACCAAACAAGAACATCTAAGAAACAACTCTAAATTCATACATCAGTAAGCAGGGACAAACCAACTTCTATACTGGTTAAATTATGTTGAAGTCGTTCTTAGATACACAAATAGCAGAAAACATTAAAGATAATAAGAGCAAGAAGCATTAGGGTACTTGCAGTAGTATATCCTAAGCTAAGATTACTGATTCTTATTAGAGAAAGTGAAACATGATGTATAACAAAGGGAAAACAATAACAAAGATAGAACACATCACCACTGATTTAGATCAGGATCCAATGAACATGCTTGTCATATTAGAAGAGCAAAACCAGTCACATACATCCTTGTCCAATAGCTTGATATCATCCAGAAATAATCTCCCAGCCTATTTACAACTACTACACACAGAACTCTAACTCAGTGAAACAAATTACAATTCACCATTAACCAACCAACCAACATTTACAATGTATTTCTCATGAGTTCTTATAGGTGAAAGAGTGATAGTAGTGGTAGATAGAACTTTAAATGATGCATTAAAACAAAGGGGGAAGTGTTTTTGAAGGCCCATTCTATTTTAATATCCCTGCATTGACTTTCGATACTCTTTGGCTGATTTAGGGGTCTTCGACAGTCTGATAATAACTCCAAGGGTATGTTCTTGGATGTACTTTCCTGGCAGTAGTGCTCTATTTGTACTCTGAGACAAGAAATGTGAAGATTTGTCCTACAGGTCTTCCATACTTCGTAACCAATGCACTGACAGTTTAAGGACTTCTGTCAGGGTAATAACTTCTATGGGCTCGATGGGGAATAGGAAATGTTGTGGGAACCTGTCCTTCTTAGGAAAAAAGACATTCTGCTGATATGAAAGCACTTATAAGGCTTGTTTATGTGCTTTAGGCCTCATTAGGCCTTCTCGATCATTTTTATGGGTTTCATCTGTGTCTCTATCCTGTTGAACATTGAATTATAAGCGTTAAGTCTTCAATAATAGGCTTTAATCCTTTAAATCTCTCACTGATACACTTTGCTGCTTCTCTTGACCTGTCTGTGAATATACAGGTTTTAATGGCGCTGGAGGGTTTGAATTAGAGTTTGTAAAGTTGATCTTCAATGAAAAACATGTTTACACCCTCTCAGGGATGTCTTCCTCTACTATCCTTGGCTCCGAAACAGTTTGTCTGCGCTCTGAATCACCATAACTGTGACTGTAGAGGAAAAATGAATTCACCACCTGTAAACCCTGCAAAAATACAATAAACACGTTATGAAAACCAGAGAGAGTGGGGGAGGATTGCTTTGGAGGCTCGAGGGAATGGTGGCGCGACAATGAAAAATAGTGGATGCAGCGAAGAAATGGGTGAAAATCATGGCAGAATGGCGAAAAACTGCCTGATGAGAGCTTCGGGCATCGTGGGTTTTGGGCCATCCGATTAGACCAGCCAACGGTGATCTATGGTCGAGATTCATCGATGAAGTCGTTTAGACGGTTAGACGGATGAATAATGAATGGAGGTGAGATTATAAGAGGGCCGTTCGATTAGAATGAAGGACGGCGGAGATCGCTTGATGGAGTCACTGGGGAGATCAGGTGAAGAGCAAATGGAAGGGGTCGTGATGAACTATGGGTCGTTCGATTAGAATAATCGACGGCGGGGATCTGCAGAAGGAACCATTTGGGAGATTAGAAGGTGGGCAAACAAATGGGGGTGAAATCAAGTTAGGACCGTCCGATCTCAAAGATCGACGGTTGAGATTTAAACCGAAAGACAATGTTATGGAGAAAAGTGGTAAGGCGGAAAACCGGCAGCGGTTTTCGCAAAATAAGATGGGGGTAGGCAGTATTGCCAAAAGAAATGCGATACCATACGCTACTTGACACCTGTCCCTCCTAAAACCACCCTTTTCGCAAAATTTTTTGGTGTTAAACTGTAGGCGCAAAAGTTTTGCGAAACGAGATGTCAGTCGTCGGATCGTGACGCGTTGATCGGACGGTGCGGAATGACTGCGATGGGAAAGCTGCATGGATGGGAGGAGTGGTGGGACCCGCTTTGATTTGTCACGTAGTGGAAATGTTTGGGCCATCGGATTAAGTGTGGGCCATCGGATCTGATGATCGGACAGTTATGATTCGATAATGGGTGGGAGTTTGAACGGAGGGGAGGGAGGTGTGTTAACGAGGCGGAGAAATGATGGCCCGACGACCGTCGATCTATGTAGATCAACGGTCTAGATCTGCTTGGACCTAAAACGTCGGAACACAGGAATATAGAAGGAGAAAAGGGTTTTTTGGGGTTTCATTGGCTTTTTAGCGTCTGACTTCAGAACTTTAGGTGGTGTGGAGGGGGCTGAAGGAAATAAGCCCTCGGGGGCTTGAATGTATTATAGAGCAGAGAAAACGTTGTTTAGGCCTTTTGAAGGGTTTTCGAGGGTTTTAACAGCGGGGTTAGTGTTTATAAGCACCCGGTCGCGGGGCTGGGGTTATATGGGGAAAGGGACCACAGCTATAAGCCCTTGGGGGCTTAAGCCTGCTAAAGTGCAAAAAAGGGTATTTTAGGCCAAAATTAGTGCTTTTTAAGGCCAACTGAAGGGTTCCGATAGGCAAAAGAAGGGATTTTTAAACCAAATAAGGGGTAGTATGAGGTTTAAAATGGGTTTTCGGAAGATTTGGAGGTGAAATGAAGGGATTTGTGGGATTTTGAGAGGGGAAAAAGTGGTGAAAATGGGGAAATTTATGGGGATGAAATGGAGCAAATGGAGGCCTTTTTGAGAGGAATATTTTTCACAAAATAGTGAGGCTTATCAAATGGAAACAGTAGTGAAGATTTTTTCAAATGACAGAAGACACATGAAGGCTTCAAGTATGAAGGATTTTCAAGGAAAATTTTTCTCTTGAAGACTTAGAAACATATTTAGCCACCTGTTTGCTATGCCAAAATTTTATAGGTGGCTAACAGCGTAGAGGAGGAGCAGACTACGTAGTGGAGGACGCAGTGTAGTGTGGAGTTTGTGGCAGGAGGTTGGAGAGAAGGGAATTCACACCAAGAGATTTGGAAGGGAGGCTAGCCACCTCCCACCAAGGATTATTGTAGCATTCTGGAGGCATTTTCCAGTGGTCCCTTCTAGTGGTTTGATTTCCCCAGCAGTTTATTGAGCCAAGCCCAAGAGGGCCAATTTCCGAGGTTAAGATTTGGTCGAACCCTTTATGGGCTTTTCTGGGTTATTTGAGGAGAAGCCAAGACTAATTTAGCATAATTTTCTGGGCAGATTTGAGGTGCCAAACAAATATCCAAACTCAGCCAGCAGTTAGAGGAGCTAGGGGAAATTGGGTCAAAATTTGGCAACTTCCTTCTCATGTTTTTGTGGGTTTATTGAGAGGAGTCCGGTGACCAATTCTCGGAATTTTCTGAGCATGGGAGATAGGCCAACCAACAGTCTGAAACAAGGCAGTAGCAGCAAATTCCAGGACTAGGCAGCACAGTGGGAGAGCCATGCAGAGCATACTTCAGCAGATGATTTGCTCGGATTAGAGTTTTTCTTCAGCCTGCCTTGAGCAGGCCCAGGTGCTATCCTTCTAGGCACCATATTGTACTCTTTCCAAGCATTTTAATAAAATGGTTCAGTGCTAGATTTTGGCTTCAGTTCATGTATTTTTCATGGTGTTTTCCATTTTATTGTAGTTGTTGTCTATTTGCACTTTATTTACTGTTAATCCCCATTTGGAGATATTATAGTCTAGCACTATGCGCAGAGCACAGTAGCAACAAGGTATGAGAGTATGCGTCAGTTAGGAACAACACGTCATAACCTCAAGACAATCTTGTCGGACTGCAAAAACCTGGATCTGAAAGTCACCCATTAGTGTCTCAAGTGGGACGTCACTCACTCTGTGCCTGTTGCCGAAAGGGTCGATGCTAAGCGGGTCTTTGTTGGCCACTATGTCGCAAATCCCAGGTTTGTCAGTATCCCCCATGCCTACACCCCCAGTTGGCTTAGCACTTCATGAGGGTTGGAAACTGAATGTAGGGTCCAGAGGAGGATGGTCTCATACCTTGAGACATGGGAGGGCTAGCACCAGCTTGAGAACCCTCAACTTTAGAACAGAGATAGGCATTTTGACCACCTAGAGTCCATGAGACTACTTTTGTACCCCAAAACCAAAACTAGAGTCCACAAAGGGATATTGTCAGAGATCTAGGGGCCAAACCCTAGATGATGGTTTTAGAGGGCTTCTACACACTTCATGGCACCCCTAGCCCTCAACTTTAGCCCTATAAGGGCTTATGTATGCATGATGTCATCATTTATTACTCCTACAACTCACACATATGGGAAAGAGTAAATTTATTTCATTAGCTAATAGGACAGGTTGTGACCTACAGTGTTACTTACCCATCATTTTATTTCTTTGAGGGTCTAATAGGCTAAATTAGGATTTTATCTCCTCATTTAAATAAAGGAGTCTCTCATTATGTCTCATTATCACATAACACTCTTCGACCTTCTTGTGCATTTCAACCTCTTGAACTTGTGGATAAATCGGATCTTTGATGCATTTTGATATTTGGAGTTAAATCGTTGTGCTTTGGATCTATTCTTTTGATGAATGGAATGGAATCTTTGCATGTTATATTGTAAGTGTATCTGAATGTTGAATATCTATCGTTTTCATGTCTAATGCATGGAATATTGGTGATTCTAGTTATTGCAATTGTGCCCTAATTTATTGAAAACCTATTGAATGTTAAGCTAGATGATATATTGCATGCATTAGTCATACATAACATTTTAAATGAATGTCCTTAGTGGAAAAATCTTGGTAGATCTCCCATGAAAAATCTATCTTCCATTGGATAGGTAATGGTTGGAATTTTGCTTCTACTGCATCAAATTTTTTGCCTCCTTAGAGACTATTTGGCTAATTTGAAGCATCATTGACTCCATACTCACAAGGGATAAGGGACTAGTCCATTTGGTTGGTGATCAAACTCTCTTTTAATCCATAATTTCTCTCTCTATATATTTTTCTCCTTCAAGGCTAAGTGAACTAACTAGAGCTTGGTGTGAATCCCTAGGTAAGGTGAGTTTGTGGGATTGGAGAGCCTAAACATCAAGGGAATAGCCTTTTCCACAAAATCTATCATTTTGGTGGGCATCCATTCAATCTTGTCCATAAATTATCTTGCCTTAGTTGTTTCCTCTAAGCGGGGACCCTAGTCTAGTTTTGCTTCAACTTAGAGGCTTCTTTGAAGGTTTCATGAGCCTTGGGCTCGCTAATATACATCGTTGGGAACCTTTTCTCCAAGCCTTTACCTTTGATTACACCAACACTCAACTCATCAATCAAACCCTAGGTCTCGTGCCTTTTCAAATAAGCCCCTATCAAGAGAGTGAATTTCCTCTTGTTGGAACCTTGAACCTAAATTGTACATCTCTTCTAGAAAACCTAATTGTGTCACCTTGTACCCTAACCTTAGAATATCCATTTGTTGACCTTCTCACATACCGAGACTCCTCTCATTGGTGAAAATTCGTAAAGAGCGGGGGTTTTGGTTGTGGTGACAGTGTGCCACTACCCCATTGTTGTCTCTTGTTCTAGTGTTAGCCTTGTAGGGTGCCCCTCTCCAAGGCCTGATAGATTTTGTGGCAACACTAATAACAGGATGTAATCCTTCCTAGAGAATCTTCATGAGTGAAGGGTGCACCACTATAATAGAAAGGAGGCTTCCAAGCTACTGAGTTGACCAAAAGAGTTATAAGATGAAAATATGAACAGAGGGAGGAAAAGGTTATCATAGAGTTTTCATCTGAAATGTTAAAAGGCTACAAAGAGGCCAAGTCAACAAGTAAAAAGGAATGCTTAGAGGGGCAAGGCTAAGGGAAAATAAGGTTTTTCTCTGAAGATCACATCACCAGATATAAGAGGTAAAGGGAGAAGATACTTCAACAATTTGGGTGAGTTAGGCACATAAATGATTTAGGTGATAGTTATGTATGTTAAAAGAAAGGGAGGCCACAAGAAGAGTGGCGCACCCAAGGAAGGTTGAGGTTGAGAGTAGTTCCCAAATGACATGGTACAAGAGGCCCTCTTTCTCAAGAGGATACAACACAAATTCAAGAAAGGTAATACGTTAGCTTGAGGAGATCCAAAACATTTGCTAATGTAAAAGAACTACCAAAGAAAACCCATTGTTATTAAGGGAAGGTGAAGGAACTAGAAAGAGACAAAGGGAGAATGTGATATTCCCATTTAGCAATATTGCTAAGGGAAATATCAATTTTGCCCAATTTTGTCTTATTTCATGTTTTCACATAGGAGATGTGGGTTTAGAGGTCCCACGTGAATTTTGGGATTAAGTGGGGGGCCCAAACATTAGGAAGGAAGGGAGAAAATTGAATTCCTAGTGGGAAGTGGGGGAAACTCCTAGAGAATTGCAACCCACAAGGAAGTGCACTCTCATTAGAGGGAGTTAGGTGGGGGAAAGTCGATGGTTGGGACCACATGGGAAATTGGGAGGCTCCTTGACAAAAGAGAAGTCAGTCACTTTGGGTCATTCTTGATCATTTGATAATTTATATTTGACAAGCACGCCTGAGCTAAAGCCAAGTCTGCAAGTGTTGTTTAACACACAAATGTTTCTGAACAGAAATCTCAACCCTTGCTTCGGTGGACTTCGAGTGTCAGTCCAAGGAGGGGGTCTCATCCATTTTTAGTCGATCTGGGAGCAACATTTTGTAGTTTTGGGCCAACATCTCCAAGAGCTGCGTAGGCAGTGCAGTAAGGGTTGGAGCCACACATGGGGGTTGAGGAGCGAAGATCATTTGGGGCTTAAACTTGTGGGGAAGGTCGGAAGGGAGTTTCTTGGGTGATTGTGGTCAATTTTGGGTTATTTTCCAGCAATTTGGTGGAGCAGCAAACACAATATCTGCTGCAGGTTACATTTTCTGCTTATAGAGGAGGGCCAAGCATTTGAGGTCAGTTTTAGAGATTCAAAACTAGAGCAAACCCTTCCTGGTTTTTTCTGGGTTTTTGACAAGGACCTCAAAAATAATTTGGCAAAATTTTCTGGGCAAATTTGAGGGGTCGAACAGGGATCCCAACTCAGCCAGCAACTAGAGGAGCTAGGGGGAAATTGGGCCAAAATTCCGAGCTCGACATTTGGGCAACTGCTTCGTGGGTTTTTGTGGGTTATTGGTGGAGAGCCCGGGGTTATTTTCTCGGAATTTTCTGAACACAAGAAGAGGCCATAGTAGTTATTATTTGCAGCGAGCAGTGCAGTTTTCACCAGGACAACGCAGAGATTGTTGGGGACAACCACATTGCATGTTAGAGCAATTGATTTCATCACTTGGATATTGTTAGCTTGCCTTGAGCAAGCCCAGGTGCATGCTTTCCGATTTTACTTTGTACCTAACAATTATATCAATAAAATTTACTCAGATCACCGCAATTCATGGAGATTTCTGGCTGTTAAATGTGTTGTAAATTTTTGCATGTGTTTTTGCTATATTTGCTTGTTTAGCATTGTATATTTCTGTTAGGAATATTACAGTGGTATCAGAGCATGATTTTAGCCAGTTGAGGGTCTAAAACACACTAATGCTCAAGTGTTATTGTGGGCTAGAATTCCAGAGGCTAAAACACTAGTCCCACGTTATTCTCCAGATTGAACTTGTGCCCAAAAATGTCTCAACGTGAGAATTTTGAAATTTTCACTAGGAACCTCAAGAGACTGGTGGGGCAGCTTGAAGAGTGGGTATCATCAAGGGCAGTAAGAAGAAAAAGTACTTGCTCACCTGAAGATGAAGAAAATAAGAGCAGCATGATTATTGAACAAAATGCTAGTATCAATACTGCAGAGACGAAGATGGGAGGCGGAGATACTGATGAGATGAGAGAGAACATACCCATTGAGGAGGGAGTTCATCTAAAAATACATTTCAGCCAGTTGAGCATGAGGCTAATGGCACACAAGAGGAGCACGAGGATACACCTAGTGTGACACATGAGTCACCCTTGTTGGAGTTTCCTTTGGTAGCCCCAATAGAAATATTAGTGGACACAATTGAGCGCACATCCGTTGTTGAGGTATCCATTGATGAATCATCCAGGTCTATGATAGAGCTTCAAGACAACAACCACCTACAACTAATTGATGAGCATGTCTTGCATGTTGGGTTGTCTATGGAGGAGTAGTTGGAGGCTCATGTTGAGCCCATGATGGTCCTTTGGGCTAGCCATTGATGAGGGGCAGCCTAGAGACCAAACATTGGGATTTCAGCACAGTTTGCTTCAGAGGCACACTGACAGGATCTACAAACGTTATTAGCCCACCCCTACACATTGGATTGAGAGAGGCAGTGTTTTCTAGACATACCGGAGGGGATGACCAAGTTAGTAGGACTGAGCAACATGAGACGAGTATGCCACCACATCAACCTGGAGGGTTGGTTCCTTCCACAGCAGATTGTACATTCGATCCCTCCTTTGGGGTTGGATGGCGAGAGGTATTGAGCTACTACCCGATGGAGCGGGTTAGGTGTCAGGATGTATCCATGACCATAGTTCGACAGGGCCCGTGGGTTATCGAAGGGGCTTGAGGGCCAAACTGTTTTTGGGATCCAGGTGGGATTCCTCGGATCTGGGGATTTAGGGCACACACACCCACAGTTTTCTATCAGAGTTTTGAGCAGCACTAGTGGCTAGCTAGACCGACGGGGGAGTAGGTGGACCTCGTGAGTTGTCCTGGCATGTGGATCAGGCATGGAGTTGCAACTTGCAGGATGATCAGTATACTCTTGCAGGGGCTGATCAGAGGAGGTGGCATCGACAGTCCACCAGACAAAGCATTGTATAGGGATGAGACTTTCCTACGGATATGTGGGGTGCCGAGGACACTAGGCAGCAACACCTTAGTGACACCGCCAGTGGCGCGTAGGGAGGCTTGCTTGTTAGATCCCTGTGAGAGGATTAGGAGGGGAGGCCTACCCATTCAAGGTTATGGACGTGCGGAAGTAGAGATGGAGACCCTGACAGGATGCAGGTGCTACACACTGACTCAACCTCGGGCCATGAAATTCTGGAGTGTATAAAGATATGCAATGATGAGCGCCTCTTGAGTATATCCATAGGGACTTGCATATATTCACAAGGGAGCGGGTTTTTGTCCCTTGATTCCCTCATCACAAGCAGTAGAGCACGAGATACTTCCCTGAGGCAGATGGATGTGACCCAGAGTATCATGAACAAGAGAGGAGCTTTCCCATTGGGGCAGCGAGACTATGCGCATGTTGGAAACTTGACACATGGAGGCGTAGGGATGACATGGTATGTTGCAGAGGTGGCATATGCTTTGACCCTGAGTCCCCCCTTGAGGGCACGATTATGGGATAAATATGACACAACTTCGGTAGGGAATTTTGAAGCATTGCGGGGACATGCGGCGTAGGGGATATAGACTGGTACTACAAGAGGGCATGTAGGCTTCTGGCAGTTTTTGGGTACACCATCCAGAGGTGGGATGGTAGGGTTCATCATATGACCAAGTAGGAGCAGGCCATGTAGTATACACTAGATTGTCCCTTGATATATGGAGCCTATACCCACAGGGATCAGTGGTGAGACGCGGATGGATCATAGTCGTTGTCCGAGTTATGTCACTGCAAACTAGGGAGTCAGGGTTTCAGTCAACAAGTGGATCACTCCACTTCAAGATGAGAAGGACCCTGACAGAGAGAGATATAGCCCACTCTTGGGTCAACACATGGGGGATCACTAAGGCTTTCTCCACATGGAAAGGCAGGTATTCCTTGTTGTTGCTTAGGATCGAGGCTAGCCATGGGGTGGGAGACTTGAGCAGTCTCGAGTTGTCCCTGCATGTTGGGCATAGCTTGGGTCATTACCTGTATGGTGGCCAAGAGATACCGAAGGGGAGGACTTAGTATGAACTTGTTGCACCGCCGGTTAGGACTAGGGAGCTGCAACGTCAGCATGGCATTTTCCTTTTTCAATCAGCACGAGATCCTGACCTCTCAAGGCTTGGCAGCTCAGCCACATTCAGGGATGTGCTAGATTCTACAAGGGAAGATCATACAAGTCTTCGATGGGTTTCGGTTGCACGGAGAGTAGTTTGCGCCCCTAGACATTCGTCAATGAATTGGGGCACTGCACTAGTATGGTAGGATGATTGGCACATGTGGGTTTTGGCGGTCATTGGACCCTAAGTGGCAAGCAGCAGGAATTGGGAGAAATGGGCCTCTAATCAGGTTGTGGGATATAGGGATCCATTAGGCTAGACAACTACCTTGTTTTGGAAATATCATGAGGATGACAGAGACAGGATTGCACCCTCCTTCATATGACAGGTCAGAGACCATCAGGATGAACACTCTGAGGCGAGGAAGGCCCTTCTCACTATTGTTTCGGCTGGAGACCGAGCATGCATCAGTAGATGTTAACCTTGGCGGCGTGTCGTAGCAAGTTAGACCTGCACGCAATGGAGTTTCTCCTTATTGGGTGTGTAGTGGAGGTTTACCGGAGTGCTCTTCTCACTGACAGGAGGTGGGAGGACCCTCACACCCCTAAACCTTAGGTCTCCGCATGGAGCGAGGGGGTCTTCACATTGAGCGGGATGACTTGGGTCCCTAGTATTGGGGGAATCCTTTATGACAGGTTAGCACAGGGATCGGGAGTGGCTCTGTGGCATAATTAGGACCCCAGTATTGCTAGCAGTGGTAGTTGGGTCAGCATGGAGAGAGCACTTGTTCAGCAGTTTCTTGAGGAAAAGCAACGTTTTGGCAGGGAGGACTATGATATTCCCACTTATCAATATTGCTAAGGGAAATATCAATTTTGCCCAATTTTGTCTTATTTCATGTTTGCACTTAGGAGATGTGGGTTTAAAGGTCCCACATGAATTTTGGGATTAAGTGGGGCCCCAAACATTAGGAATGAAGGGAGAAAATCGAATTTCTAGTGGGAAGTGGGGGCCACTCCTAGAGAATTGTGGCCCACAAGGAAGTGTGCTCTCACTGGAGGGAGTTAGGTGGGGGAAAATCGATGGTTGGTCCCACATGGAAAATTCGGAGGCTCCTTGAAAAAATAGGAGAAGGCATTCACTTTGGGTCATTCTTGATCATTTGATAATTTGACTTTGACTAGTATGCTTGAGCTAAAGCCAAATATACAAGTGTTGTTTAGCACACGAGTGTTTTCGAGCAGAAATCTCAACCCTTGCTTCGGTGGACTTCGAGTGCCAGCCTAAGGAGGGAGTCTCATCCATTTTCAATCGATCCAGGAGCAAGATTTCGTAGTTTGGGGCCAACATCACCAAGAGCTGCTTAGGCACTACGCAGTAGAGGTTGGAGCCACACATGGGGGTTGAGGAGCGAAGATCATTTGGGGATGAAACTTGTGGGGAAGTCTGGAAGGGAGTTTCTTGGGTGATTGGAGGCAATTTTGGGGAATTTTCCAGCAATTTTGTGGAGCAGCAAACATAGTATCTGTTGCAAGTTACATTTTTTGCCTGTGGAGGAGGATGAAGCATTTGGGGTCAATTTTGGAGTGTCGAAACTAGAGAAAACCATTCCTGGGTTTTTCTGGGTTTTTGACAAGAACCTCAAAAATAATTTGGAAGAATTTTTTGGGCAGATTTCAAGTGTCCAACATGGATCCAACTCAGTCAGCCGCTAGAGGAGCTAGGGGGAAATTGGTTCGAAATTCCGAGGTCGAAATTTGGCCAATTGCTTCATGGGTTTTTGTGGGTTATTGGTGGAAAGACTGAGGTTAATTTCCCGGAATATTTTGAGCACCAAAAGAGGCTCTAGCAACTATTATTTGCAGCCAATAGTGCAATTTTCACCAGGAGAATGCAGAGATTGTTGGGGAAAGCCATATTGCATGTTAGAGCAGTTGATTTCATCACTTGGATATTGATACCTTGCCTTGAGAAAAACCAGGTGCATGCTTTCCAATTTTACTTAGTACCCCGCAATTATATCAATAAAATGACTGAGATCAACGCAATTCATGGAGATTTCTGGTTGTTAAATGTGTTGTAATTTTTTGCATGAGTTCTTGCTATGCTTTCTTTTTTTAGCATTGAATATTATGGAGAAGGAGGTGAAGAGGATAATTCTCTCACAAAAAGGAAAATAGAATAAGGAGAAGTTATATTTCCCTTCTACAAATAACAAGTTTAAACGATAAGGAACCACTAAAATAATGTAAGAATGTGGAGTTAAAATAATGTAAGAAATACTAAAGTATGAAAACTACTTGTCAAACCTCAAAGAAGGTGGATGATTGCAATATTAATTCACATAGGGTCCAAAGCTAAGATTGGGAAAAGTTCAAAATGGGAGGGTTTAATACTCTAAGTTGTAGGAATTGCATTTTTCAATCCTCATGCTTCACATGATTTGCATGTATCATTATAAAAGAAAAGAATGGTTCATTTATCCAATTCCTTGTGCATGATCCTACTTATCCTATTTAGACTAGTGAATTAAAGTAAAGGAATGAGAAGGGAGATAGATTCCTTCATATTCAAAGAAATGTCTCAAATAAAAATTGGTTCCTTAACCCATCGTATATGGTGAGATTAATGGCTATATCATTTCCTACAAGGTCATTCATTTACTTTTACAAAATATAAATAATTAAACTATGAGAAAAGGAAAATAGAGAATACAAAAAATAATATCAAAAAGGGGCAAGGACCTATTGTGCACTTGTTTGTAATGGGGGACCACAAAACAAGGGAAATCCCCCCTCCCCCCAAAACACTATAAAATACTACAAAAAAGATGAAATTTCATGTTATGAGTAAGGAAACATAGTAAAATAACATCTTATATCTAGCACAAGCCCGAAATTCCCTAAAATCAAATGTATGGAACCTCCAAATTGTTATTTTTTGTAGCATCGAATGGTTTTCTAGTCTCGATACTTTATGCAGAGGCTAAAACACATGATTTCTCAAAAACCCAGAAATCGTTTGTGGAAATTTCACCTAGAGATGCCTCAATTAAATTAATTGACCATAATTAAAATTTTCCTAAGTCTAACTTAGGAAAAATGGTTAATTAATAGGAATTAATTGAGAAAGGTGTGAATCATATAGAAACTCACAAGGATCGACTTGGAGATGATCTCAACCATCGATTAAGTTTTAACTGTGACTGTTGGAGTCTGAACTGGAGATTATAAGAAGAGGTCGGTAGGTAGATGGAGAACAAACTCAGTGTGCGAGTTCTTTGGCAGATTGAGCTACCCAATTCCAGAGATCAAGTAAGGGAGAGAAGTTTGAGCTAGAAGGACACACGAGTGAGACACTAGAGCAGCGAGTTCCTTGGCAGATCGAGCTATCCAGGTGTAGCAGCAAGGAAGAAGAGTTCAAGCTAGAAGGATCGCGGGTGTGAGAGGGGAAAAGGATGAAAAGTGTAACTAGGATCTGTCTTCATATTGACTATGTGATTGTGTAATTATGTAATTATGTGATTCCAACGAGAAGAGGGAGAAGCAACAACTCAGTATTTTCGATGAGCAGATTTCTTGTCTAGGCAAAAAATAGTTTTGCAGCAATTTTTTAGAGTAGAATTAGTGTTGGTTGGAAGAGAAAGTGCACACATAGAGGGGTATTTCTCTCAAAGGGTTTCTAGTTAGAAATCTAATATTTCCGGTTGTAGTAGGCAGTTTTTCTCACTCCAAGAAGGAGTGTGAGTAGCAGTGCAAAAGGGAAGGAGTGTCGAGTAGGAAAAGGGAAGATATTCCCATTTACTTTTCCATATTTGAGTTTTGCAACTTTGCAAAGATGGTTGTACGATATTGTTAGAATAGGCCATGCGAGTTAGCCAGAATATAGATTTGGTCAGTAGATTTACTTCTAGTTACCAGAGACAAGTGCCAAAGGAAGTGTGAGTTTCAAAGCAGAGAAAGGTCCAAGTAAGGGACAAGGCTCAAAAGGAGGTAGTGGGGCACCAAATACAAGTGGAGGAGGAGTATGAGACTCTAATGTGCTAGTTGGGCAGGGTCCAACACAGTTGCAACAAGGAGATCAGTCACATCAGCTCCAATTTGTTGCAGTGGAACCATCACCTTTAGATGACAGGAACCATCACCTTTAGATGAAGAGATTCCTGTTTACTTTTCCATATTTGAGTTTTGCAACTTTGCAAATATGGTTGTACAATATTGTTAGAATAGGTCGTGCGAGTTAGCCAAATACAGATTTGGGCAGCAAATTGACTTCTAGTTGCTAGAGACAAGTGCCAAAGGAAGTGTGAGTTTCAAAGCAGAGAAAGGTCCAAGCAAGGGGCAAGGCTCAAAAGGAGGTAGTGGGGCACCAAATACAGGTGGAGGAGGAGTATGAGACTACAATGTGCTAGTTGGGAAGGGTCCAACACAGTTGCAACAAGGAGATCAGTCACATCAGCTCCAATTTGTTGCAGTGGAACCATCACCTTTAGTAGCAGGTTTAGTGTCAGTAGGATGCAGTCATCCATTTAGATGACAGTAGAAAAACTAGTTGCAGTCAGTACATGTGAGATAGTTGCAGAGCTAGTTGCAGTGACACAAGTTGTGTGAATTGTCTATTTGCAGAGTGTAGGTGCAGTTCTAGCCAAAAGATTCCCAACGCAGAGCTACGTAGTCCAGTTTTCAGTACAAGAGGGCAGTGCGAGTTGCCAGGATGAAGCATAGTGATTTCCCATAGGGATATCGAGACTTAGAGGGAGTCTAGCTTCAGAGGGAGAAACCCTATGGCATCTAGCGCTTTAGGATCTGGGGATATTAGTCTCATTATTGCAATAGTAGCAGCAACAGTATGAGTAGATCTAAGTTCAAAGTTGTGTAGAGATTTGGGCAGGGTTCAGTGAGGCTAGCATCATATGGTGTTTGCATCTGATGACGTTTCCTCATGGATCATTACCTTGCTCTGAGAGCCCAAAGTATTAAGTAGCAAGAGGATTAGTGTCAGTTGATGTATTCAGTTCCAGAGTGGCAGTTGCAGACTAGTAGTAGTCTGTAGTGCAAAGCAGTGTTGGAAGCAGAGAAGGAGGCTCAGTAGCAGAGTTAGCAGTAGCACATATTCCTAGTGGGCAATGCAAAGGCTAGTAGCAGTCAGATGCTCAAGAGACAGTTGCAACATGGAGACACGATTGATTTTGTATTTTTGATGCTTCTCAATTGCAGTAGTTGTAGTAGTTGCAGTAGCAGCAATAACAGTTGAGAGGGAGTTGAGTTGCAGTGTAGATGCAGAGTTGGAAGCAATACATGTTGTATAGTGCAATGTCAGCAACACCACAGATGCAGTAGTTTGGTTCAACTACATTTAGTGGCAGATGAATCAGAGTAGCACAGTAGTTGATGGACAATGAGTGAGGGAACAACGTGGTGACTAAGGAAACAACACAATGACTAGCTAAACAACACTATGACTAAGGGATCAACGTAGTCATTTCCAATAGATTTTCATGTCATACATTAGCAACGTGTATGGGAGGATGATGCAGAGACAAGGTGTTATAGCAGTTCAACACTAGAACACCTTCCTCGCTAAGAGAGAGTGTTAGTTTTTATAGCATCAGATGGTGTTATAGTCTTGCAACTTAATGAAGAGGCTAAAACACAAGAGTTCTCCAAAACCCAGAAATTGTTTCTAGAAATTCCACCTAGAGATGGCCCAATTAAATTAATTGACCATAGTTAAAAATTTCCTAAGTCTAACATAGGAAAAATGGTTAATTAATAGGAATTAATTGAGAAAGGTGTGAATTACCTATAAAGTCACACAGATTGACTTGCAAATGATCTCAACCATCGATTAAGTTTTAATCGTGGTCGTTGGAGTCCAAACTGGAGATTATAAGAAGAGGTTGATGGGTAGATGGAGAACACACTTAGTGTGAGAGTTCCTTGACTGATCGAGCTACCTAGTTGTAGAGATCAAGCAAGGGAGAGAAGTTTGAGCCAGAAGGACACCTGAGTGAGACACTAGAGAAGCGAGTTCCTTGGAAAATCGAGCTATCTAGTTGCAGCAACAAGGAAGAAGAGTACGAGCCAGAAGGAACGGAGGTGTGAGAGGGGTAGAGACAGTGATTCTGAAGGAAGTTTTCCACTTTTGGAGAGTCAGCAGCAGAAGGGTCGTATTTCCCAGAGAGGTTGTGCAAAGCCTGCGTAGATTGATTCAGAGAGAGATCGATTTTGCTGAGAGGAAGGGTGATTCAGTTGCTGTTGACCAGGAAAATCTCCAGGAGGCCAAACGAGTCACTTCCAGAGGCAAAGTCAGCCAAGACGTCATCTTTCCAACAGTTCTGGGGCATAGCAAGTAGAGCATGTGCAAGAATTGCGCAGAGGCTCACACAAAGGTTGTACGAGCAGCTAGATTTGCTAGCTTTCAGAGCTGGATCAGGTGTCGTGTTGAGGTATTTTCCTCAGATATTTCAGCCAGATTATTTTGTTGATAAGATAGCCAACAGGGCATCCATAGATTATACCCAGAATTTCACTGTTGCATAATATTAAAAACCCTCACTGTTGCACCAGTTTTCCCACATTGCGTTTTTCTAGGGACAATTGACCAAAAATAATGGCGTCACAATTTTGGTGTGTGTCGGTATTTTCTCAGTTTCCGGTGTATCTTCTGCAATATTTATTTTGGTGAAAATTGCAGTTGTGAATTATTCGTTCTTTTCCATAGCAAATAAACTACAAAATTAATTTACAATTAGAAGAATAATTTCCAGTAGTTGCAATAGTTGAAAATTGCACACAACTTATAATGACTAGACATTGTTTCAAAGTTTCTAGGTGAAAGTGTACTCTTCTATAGCACAAGAAAATCAAAGAATGAAAAAAACTAAAATGTCCTAAGAATCAAAAGATATGGAACCATGAACTTGTAATGCACTAGCCTTCCTTTAAAAATTGCTAAGTGAAAGTGTAGTCTTCTCCTTTGAAAGATTCAATCCAAGAAGTATGCAAATTTGAGGAGCTAGAAATGGGTAAATAGTGAGAGAAGAGGAGGGGTAAGCAAGAGGCAATGAGAGCCAAGTAAAGGGGGAGTGAGATTAGAAATGGGTAAATAGTGAGAGAAGAGGGGGTAAGCAAGAGGCAATGAGAGCCAAGTAAAGGGGGAGTGATATTTGGCATGCAAAAAGGAAGATAGGTTTCAAACCATGAAGGGAATAAGGTTTTAGAACCCTAAATAAACTTCCATGAATGCATACTTCTGACTAATATGGAAAGAAACCATGGGAATGGACCTCCACAAATGGTGGAGATATGGATTCTCATGTGAAAATATTCCTAATTACAAGTGCCAAATTTTGTGAAGACATGGGAGTCACCAAGCCACTGTTTCACACTCATGCCTAAAAAATAAAGGAAGAATGCAAAGAGAAGGGGCCATGGATATCCAAAGAAACTTTAAAAAATATAAGAAACAAAAATAGAGGCACAAGGTCTCCAAAAGGACTTGACAATTTAAGATAAATAAAACCGAAGTCCCAAGAGGAGCATAATGCTTAAGGAAAAGAAATAACCTCTTTTCCAAAAGAATTGCATCTAATTTAAAGGAAAAAGGTAAGAAAATTCATCAACAAGAAAATCTATGAGTTTTTGGTGAAAGGTAATTTTTGTTCCATGAGAAACAAGAAAATTAGTTCTTTATTTCATTTGAAACTAGTAAAAATCTCGCAAAACAATACAACAAAAAATCATGAATGATAAAATTGTGTGGAGCATTCCACAAATTCATAAACTCGAATGAAACAAAGAAAGAAAATGCCCAAAAGGAAAAAAACAAGGTCAAATGAGAGAGGATGTTAGTTTGACCGTAGAAACAAAATATCGCACATGCAACCCACTAAGGAGTGGGCACACTTACAAAGAACAAGGGAAAAACAAGGCAAGGGATTCTCCACTAGACTAATTTAATTAAATGGGTTTGTGTTGTACATTAAGCCAAGAAATCGAAGACAATGCTCAAGTTGGCACTATGTGGAACTATTTACTAATAATCCCAAGTGATAGTGATACTCGTGTGTCTCAAGTGATAATGATACTTGAATGTATATGGATTAATGTGAGAAGACATGTTTGGATAGGGTGTTTTGCATAAAGAGGAGCCCAAATAATTAAATTAAATTGAGGGTACTAGAAGAGACAACAAAGGAAGGGGAGATCAACTATGCAAGGTTGAAGCACGTCTAAAAATCATCCCAAGGTGGAATAACAAAAAGGTTAATTCGTTTGCGCTACAACATTAAGTACAATTAAAATAGCATTTAGAATGAAGTACTTTGGAACAATTATATTATATTTTCAATTCCTTGGCTATCATCTCTATTCAGGCTTGTTTGGTGTTTTTACCCTCAAGATTGCTAATCACTTCCCTTCATCTTGTTAATGTTTTCATTATTATGTCTAAATTTGTGGTTGGCTACTCATAGTCTTCACCATCCTTGCTTAAACTTCCAATGCATAATGATGTCCCCAATATTCTTGCATGGTTGTTGGTCTAACCTCATGCTCTCAATCCATGATAACCCCACTAAGCACACCATTGCTAACACTTTCATCATATCCATGTTTTTCCCAGCTCAACACTTGAATTAGCATAAAAATAAACCTCTATACACATCATCTTTGTGTCAATCCCAATTTAGGTAGATATTATCTTATGTTTACCCAATGGCCATCTTTGACAAAAAAATTGCACTCTTAAAAGCCTAATAATTACATTTATTACTCTTAAAAAATCTGATGTGGTTCACGGACTTCGGAGGTCGGTGATCGCTACATCCACGGAAACGGTCCCGAATAGATCCACCCGAAGGGATCAGTCCTGCTGGCTCATTTCAGAGCCTAACCCTGAGGGTGTCGAGGAGAATTGACCCCATGACCTCTAATAGCGAGGTGCTTATGCGACGGGTACTCAATCAATTGAGCTAACCCTCAGGTCCTTATAGTTTTTACTCTTAATAAATGATTATGATGAAATTCAGATTCAATAATTGATTAGAACACATTGGAAAATTGACTAATCCATAGAACTAGGCATCAATCAGTCTAAGAAGATCCATTTTTTCTTAAGTAATACATCCCTTGGAAGGAGGGAGAATATTAGGCAACCAAATTAGTACTAATAGGCTCTAAAATCCTCAATCAAGATTAGGCATGAGGGAGAATATTAGGCAACCAAATTAGTGCTAATAGGCTCTAAAATCCTCGATTGAGATTAGGCATTTACCACCTTGAATTTAGACATGGGGCACATGTACCATCATAAGAGATCATCTAGATTCTAAATCATGCAACACCTTTACAAATGGATTTATTAACTTTTAATGAAAACATCCATGTTTGTAAAGTCCATGCCATCCTTTCTCTATGTATGTGTATCCACTTTATAGTATTGTATAGTTGTAAGGATTTTTTAAGTAAATGGTTCTGTTGGTATTAGGAATCTATCATCTCCATCTCCATGTTAACAAGAGAAAATTTGTATTTTCTCCATGTCTCTAAGAAATTTGAATATAGATATTCACAACTAAAACCTAAGACATTAACTAATGATCCTCATAATTCAATGTTGAGTATAGTTGTAATCTTATTATACTGTATGGCTATTTGTAGTCATGGCATTTACACTAGTTCAAAATGAGAGATAAATGATAAATGTAAGAGATATGAAATGAAAAGCTAAAAATATTTCAATGTATTATCCGCTCTAACAATACCATATGTATATTTTAAAATGTAAATTTAAAGTGTTTTAAATGAGGTAAATCCACTGCGGAAAAAAAGATAAAAAGACTTACCACAGCCTATGGTTTCCCTACTATTTGTATTTTCCCCTATTCTAATGCTAAAATACCTCGGCCGTGACAGCGTATGGTTTCCATACTATTTGTAATGTTTTCTATTCTCAAGCTAAAAATAAATTAAAACATTCATATTAATTCCGGCAATGGATGACGAAATAGTCTATACCTGCATGTAAGCGTAGGGTTGAGGTTGAGGTTGTACTTGCTGGTGGAGTACACACAAATTTCACATCAAATAAAGAAATATTGTGTATTGTTCATCCAAGTCACCTCCACTAACTGCAAATCAATTAATAAAGGTAAATATGAACATAAAGCATTGCAAAGTCCAAAATGGAAAATATTAAAATTAAAAATAGAACACATATCAAAGATGAAAAACCTCACTGGGTAAAAAAAAAATCGGATCAACAAAGCTACCTACCAAAGAAAATTAAAGCAATAGCCAAGTTCAGAGTGAATTTCACCTTGAAAGCTTTGTGAGTTTCACCTAGAAAGCTTTCTCTTTATTAAAAAGCCCAACGATTCTTCTCTGGGAGATAAACTCTTCCAAGAACATGACATTGGAAAAACCATTTGCGTCATATACATCCAATCCCATTTGGGAGCTATTATTAGTACAACTGACATCTCATTATGTAAATATTTATTAATAAAAAACCTATCCAAACTAAATATTTATTCAGTGATTAAGCTTCATAACAAATCCGAAATCATTGTACTCTTTTTCAAAGCAGGCACATACAAATATTAAAAAAAAAAACAGATACACAAACTACAAATAAAACTAAAAGAAAATTGGGCTGTAAATATAAATTATTTTAAATAACTTAAATAGGTCTCAAATTTACTAATGAAAAATATATAAATTTAAAAAAGAAAAGAAATATAAAATTAAAATTTAAGAGAATATATTATAACTATATATTATTTAAAATGTGAATTTAATTTGTTTTAAATGAGGTTAATTTATTAAGCTTAAGTTTTATAATTCAACTAATATAATTTTATGTGAAATAATTAGAAGTAAAAGAAATGTGTTTTAATTAGGCATTTAAATATGTTTTTATGGTTAAAACTTTTGAAGTGGTTTGGATATTTTTGGTTTTTTTTAGATATATGGTATTTAGTCTAAATCCAACAACTTACAAGTTTAAGTTATGTACTCTATATAATATTGATAAATACAAGTTTAAGTTATGTACTCTATATAGTATTGATAAATGCAATTTAAACAGTTAAAAAGTATACATTGTATTTTGCACTTTAAAAAATATTTACACTTAAAAATTCATATTAAATCCTTATTCAGATTACTTAGATAAATCTTATTAATTATAAAAATGATAACAAAATCATCCATACTTACAAAAGAGAGAAAAAATGAGGTTGAGATTGTGTCTTATGTTCTTCCCCAAATTACTTCCATTAACTATAATGCAATCAAATATAACTTAAAAAAGATAGAAGATCATTATGTAATGAAGTTAACAATGAAGCCATACATATTACGAAAAAAAAATTACAATAAATAAAGTCATCTAGTTACTGATCTAATATAACTTAACATTAACATACAACCATTCACTAAATTCATTTATCATTTAAACTCAACTTGACTCTAATTGTAGCAAACTCAATAACTAACTTATTTTAACAAAAATAACATATTAGTGATCTATAAAACGCGGTTAAAGTAGGCAAAGGCTCGAAAGGTATAGGAAAGAGACGTGGAGGTGGAAGTTGGCTGACCTTGGGGGACCCCGTTTGGCTGAGCAATCCCAAGGAGGATTGGTGCGGTATGTGCTGCCATTGGGGGGCCCCGTTTGGTTGAGCAACCCCAAGGAGGATGAATAACTGTACGTTTTCCTTGCAATTTACCAATAGATTGTGTTAGCTAGCTATAAAATTTGTTATACCAAATGCTGGCTAAAACTCTTTGGAGCCTTCAAGGAACAAATTTTATGACTAAAAAGTGTTGGCTCTTGAAGACTCTTGGAGGCCTCCTGCCTCTGTCCCAATCTTCACTACTGTGCCTTTTTTCCCCTTCAGAAATCATGCTGATTCCCAAGGAAAAATACTGCTGCAAACACCTTTTTCCTTTTCCCTTCTTCCAAAACTTACCTTCATTTTCTCCCCTCTTTCTCCATAAAACTCCTCTATTTTCATGATTCTTTTTCTCCCTTTCGTGAAAATCCTCTTTACATAGTTGAGGACTCATTTTTAAACTATATCGGAACCCTCAATTTCCCTTGAAAATAATTCAAAATCCATTAAAATGCATATTTTATATGTATTATGGACTCAAGCCCCCTCGAGCTAAGTCTTTAGCCTTTCCCCTCCATGCATCTTGGTGTTAGAACCAAGCACTAACCTTCCGGGCGCTTATCCGTTTTTTAATTAATTATCTCTGCCCAATGTTCAAAACTTTAGTTTTATTTTAAAATGTTGGATTTATTATTTTCTAAAGTCTTCTGCTAGTCCAACTTGTAAATCATTCTCCGTCGTCAATCTGATCTGCAGATCGACAATGCGGAGTCCATCAGCTCGGTGGTCCCCACCAACCACTCACCATTCCAAAAACCACGCGGTATTCATCGCACCACCTTTGGGCGAGGGCGGTTTTCTCCTGATCGGCAGCGATTCCATACGCTAGCCGACGCGTGTCCTGCGCACTGTTCATAAAACCACCGTCCATCGCGCGTTAAAGTTCGAACGTGGACTCCGCGCGATATTGATGCGCGTCGTCCGATCTGAGGCCGCTCATTCGACGGATATCGCTCTCCGAAGATGCCCGACAGTTAACCGGGCTACGGCGCGGCATTCAATTGATCTCCGCCGTCAATCTGATCTGTAGATCGACGGCCCACATTCCATCGCCCTGATTCGATCGCCCAGTCAACATTTCCTGTTTTTGACTTCCCATTTTCCGCTCCTGACCGTCAATCTCTGCGCGATCGACGACCCTGATTCAAAATTTTCTTCCGCCTTCACTACGCCATTCTCCCGATCAATCCTGACCGTTGGATGATGCCATCCAACGGCCACGCTTCCTCCACATGCCTTCTGCAACAATAAACCTATAAATGCACGGATTTTATAATACTTGTTTGTTTTTGCAGGGTTCAAAGGTTTTTTCACTATGTCTGAAGAAAATTCGAAGGCAGAGGGTGACGATCCTCCCACCTTCGATTTGTCAAAAGAAAACATTTGCAGGTGTTACGTCCACGTTTCATCAATCATCCATGAAGCAATTGATGCCACATAACCCTGCGCAGCCCTGCATACCAGCAAAAACCATGCATCAGGCACAGTCAGAGAGTATCAGTGACAAAGGCCAAAATTTATCAGAACAGAGGATTAAAGACAGATTTTGTGGGGATCACGGCTAAGAATGTTTATCAAAAGCCTAATCCCTGATTTAAAACACAGTTTAAAGAAAATCTGAAGTGTTTTATCAACAGGGGAACCTCCACTGTCACAATTGAGGCAAATTGATCCCTCTAGCTACCACGATGTCACCTGTGCCTCAAAGTATTCAATCAGAGGCCGAATTTATTGATCAGGATCAGATATTTGTCTCAAAACGCAGCCAAAGGGGAAACTCTGCCAAGGAAATTAATGACAAACATCTGCAGAGTTACTTCGACGCCACACAGAGCCTCAAAGGTCAACAAAAGCTCTCACCGAGCTTAAACTTTATGTAAAAACATTTAATACAGAGTACACCCATGTAATTTTCTTCATTGAACCCCTCAAAGGCCAAGAGGTCATTAAATCTGTATTAATTGTAATTGGAGATCTTTTTATCAGATCTCACCTCCTCATTCTTCTATATATACTTCTGCAGAAGATGACTGAGTGGTTGGTTGGTTGGTTGTTGTTTGATCACCAGTTGTAATACTGAAACTCTCTTAAATAAATACATAGTCCATTGAAATTGAAGAAGAAATTGAAGTCTTGGAAACCTTGATGATGTTGTTGCATGCTTGTTCCTGAGAAGGCTCTATCATTGGATCCATGAGCTTGGCTATTGGTGAAGTATTCTGAACTGTTTTATGTTTTCCTCTATTTTCATTATGTTCCATAGTTTCTTACTACAGTAGGTTGAAAGTTTTAAGCTAAGAAATGACTCTTAGAAGCACCTTAGACCTGTTCATCCTTCACTGTTTCATGCTTTCTTCTGCTGAAGTATTTTAGAGTCTTTAATCTCTCTCTTTAATCTTCATGTTTGTTTATTTCCTTAATAGTTCGAAAAGTTGGTTTCAGCATGATTTATGGTTCTCCCTGCTTGTCTGCTGCCACTTAAAAACTGTTATTGAAGTCTCCCTTTGAAGTTCTTTGCTTACAGTGAATCAAAGAGGTATGTTTTGATCTTGCCCTTTGTCCTCACTTAAACAGTTGGCTTAAAGGTTGTTATAATTATGATCATAGATGTTTTTAGGTGTTCCCTCTTCTATGACTATAATTATCAGTAAATCTTTTATGTTTCTAAGTCCTTTAAAATAAATCTTTGAGGAAATAGGGTGTTCCCCGAATCTTAGATTTCATTTTTAAAGTTGTTTTGAAATCATTATTTGCTTAAAGGTGTGATTAGTAGAATTTATGGTTAGCCCTGTCTATCAAAGAGCTCTTTATTGTTCAAATTATGCTTTCGAATTCCCTTTGTTGAGAATTAAACCTCTCTTTCCAAATCATTAATGTTCATCTCATTCCAAAAACAAAAGGATCCTGTGGCCAAGTTAGATTTGCCCTTTGATATCCCATATCCATTGATGAGTTTGTTATGACCTTTTATTGACTCCATTGCCCAATGAACTAGATAGTTCTCTGTCCTATATATCTTTCCTAGGCCTTTCATGTTCTGCTGTATCATTCCAACCAAACAAACAAACAAATAAACACCTGCACTTAATAACTAGTCTAAAACCAATACTAAAAGCACACAAGATAAACCTTTGCAAACAAACTTTTGAGAGATCCCTCTCTAAGAACAGGCGGACTAGATCCTGTAACTCTAAATATTGGTTCTAATGTTGCCTTGTCTTTTGATTTGCCAAACAATCAAAACACGAGACACCAACATAATGGCGATCACGATGGGACGTACTGAGAATATAATGGTTTGAAAACTTTTCTTCAAATTTTTTAGGCCCAGTATAACATAAGTAAACTTCTTCAAGCACTACCAAGCAATGGTAATCATGATAGGACTTAATTGAATCAGTGACAAACTAAGTAACCCTTAGGATTCTCATTAAACCTTATGAAACCTTGAAGGAAGCAATTACCAAGCCATAAGAGTGAACTCTATATGTTTTGACACCCTAGCTAAGTGTTAAGTCAGATTTAGGACACTCTCATAACCTATAAGATCAAGAAAATCATAAAAAACCCAAAACATTTCAATTTGGATTCATAATAAACATGGTGGTGGAACCATAAAACATTTTACCTTTACAAAAGCTAAAAAATTTCCACCTGGTGACTCCACTGGCCTCCAATAGGCCTATTTCTTCATTATTCCTTGTAAGCTCTCCTGGGAACGCATTGAGCAAACCCAATCATGCTTTTGGTGGACAACAAGACTTCAAAATCTTCCACCTGGCGACTCCACAATTCCAAAAGACCTAATGACTCCACTGGTAGAAGACTCTGAACTGGTTGAATAGACACAATGACCTCTTTCTTGATTTATAAAATGATTCCAAAGATACAACGAAGGTATGCCCCAATGAGCAGGGAGCATATCCCTGGATTCCCACACAAAATGCCTGAAGTAGATTTGATAGAAAACTTACCTACCTTTCAGGGTGAAAATGTTGATAACCCCTTGCTACATCTCATCAAGTTTCATATACATGTATGGAAGTTGAAAGTTGAATGGCATGAAGACTGCCTAATGAAAATGTTCATGTTAACATTAGAAGGAAAAGCTAGTGATTGGTATGAATGCTTGAGATCTAGTAGTTTGTTTTCTTTAAGAGACCTTGAATATGTGTTCTATGAGAACTATAAAGAAAACACTACATCATTATCATTAGGTGCAATGTATTATGATCCATCACAAAACATCACCCAACACATTATAGATAATGAGGAAGCTCTGGAAGAAATGCATCCTGAAGATCTTTTAACAACCATTCATGAGTTTAATCTCTTTTTGAAAGATTATAAGAATATTGATAATCAGGAGTAGCCCTTTCTTTTTCTAAATCAAGAACAAACTCAACCGTTACAAGACCTAGACAATGAACAATATATAGATGATGATCAAGACTTTATAGAAGAAGGTGAGCAAGACTATAGAGAAAACAATAAAGAAAAATTGCTGGTCATGATGGAGAAAATGGTGTACATACTTGGGAAAAGATTTGAAAGGTATGAGGCCAATTTGAATATTGATGATCTAGAGCAGCGCATGCTCCTTTCAAATCAAGAACAAACCCAAACGTTACAAGATATGTGCGTTGAACAAGATTACAAAGAAATCAATGAAGAAAGTTGTCAGGAAACTCCTGATTGCCTACCTATATCTTGTACAATGCTATTAAGAGAGCTTCATAACCAAATTGCAAAAACTTATAGTAAGCACTGCCTTGAGGAAAACATAAGCCATTTTGAACCAACAAAATCTGAAATAGGAGAAGAGACAACACAACCAGAGTCTCTGCCTTTATGTTATGACTCTTTTCAGATTATTAAAAAACAATGGAATCTTGATAATATGCTTGAAACAACTCATGAACCTTATAGTCAAAGTGACTGCCATGAAAATCATGAGGTGTTGTTTGAAATTAAGATAGATCAGGAAGAGGAAGAGAATCCTCAAAATTCCCCTACAAGTACAAGTAATCATTCCCTAGAAGAGGCTCAAGAAGACATCCAGCCTCAAAACCAATTAACACAAGAGGGAGAGGACTATTGTTCTTCTGTCCAAAGCAAAGAGAAAATTCCTTCTCTTTTTGTAGAGGAAGAAATTGATCAGATATTAAATAAACAGCCAACCCTCAATTCTTTATTAGAACAAAACACTTCAACTCATTTACTTACTAAAACTTGTTGTCTTGAGACAGAAAATAAACTTGTAGATCAGCTAAAAGAACAAACTGATAACCTAATATGCTTGATTGGTGAAATTGTTTATACTAATGATTTTTCAACTTCTGATCAATCTGATGATGATGATGAGCTCCAAACAAAAACTAATCATGCAGGGCAACCAGCAGTCGATTGGTGTCATGAATTTCATTATAATTAGCTTGAAAGCAGAAATCAACCAGTCCCATTCATCAGAAATAGCTTTCACATAATTGGGAATCAGCAATCTACTAGTTGCAATGTTGAGGTTGGGAAGAAAGAGAAATTTCTTGAGCAGGATGAAGATAAGGAGCCTCCTCCTGAAAGGGTTGAGGTAATAAAAGATACCCCTGTTCAAGAACATGATGATCTCTTCACAGAGCACAGTCCACTGAATCAGAGCATACCAGGACTACAAGAGGACAACACTGCAATATATAATGAATCCTCTAGTTCAGATAATAATGAATATGAGGAAGTTTTTCTTCCTCATAAGAATCTTTGCCTTAATCCAGTGGAGAAAGAAGAGATGATCCTGGTTGAAACATATCTTCCAAACACCCACAACCAGGTATTATTTCAAGATCCCTATGCTCATTTCTTGAAGGCATTTGAAGAAGGGATCAAGGTCATTAGGAGCAGTGTATTACCAAAAGCAAGAAGATTATTTAGCACTGCTGCTAAAAAGCAAAAGGAATGGGAGTGGCCCTGTTTGTCCAGCCTGCCCAAGGAGATGAAAAAGGACTAATCGTGGAATCATTTGCTGGATTGGTTGTACTAGAAAAGAGAGTTCATCAGCTAAAACATGTAAATGTTCCAAGTTAGATAATGTTAGATAGGAATGTCAATAAAACTAATTTTTAAGCATCTAGTTAGTTGTTGATTTTTGTCTTGAAAGAAAAAAAGAAAAATACAAAAAACAATAGAAAAGAAAAGAGAGCAGATTTTAAAACAAGAAAGGTACAACCCCATACCAAAAAGAGAAACAAATCTGAAAGCGTGCAAGCTTAAATGCCACTCCTGAAAACACACTTCTAATTAGTCAAACAACCTAATCTTGACTAATTAGTTTTAAATTTTCTGCTGATAGGATAGTGAATTCGATTATCCAAACTGTTTAATCTTGGCTTATCAGTAGATAGATTGGGATAGAAATTAAAGGTTCAAACATGTTCAAAATCTGAACCTAAGTTTCCAAATAGAGATGACTCAAACCTGTTTTATTTTTCTGAGTCAAAAAAGATGTCAATCTGGTTCTAATTAGCTCAAAAACTGAACCAGAGAACAAGAAGGAACAACTCAAACAAAGGTCAAAACAGAGCTGTAAAAAGAGAAGGCAGTACTTTGAACTTTCAGATCTCAAGCCTTTCATTTTTTGATTTAATTTTATGCAAAATAAATGTCTATGTGCAGCTTGTCTTTATGCCATGGACTAGCATCAAGTTAGACTGTTCAATCCTGACTTGTATGCTTTTTAAATTTCTGCTTTAGCAATTAGAGAATAAAAATCTGTTAGACTGTTTAATCCTAACAGATTAGTAGATTAGGTAGAGAAGCATATGGGCTCAACTGCTTAATCTGAGTCCATGGAGAAATAAGAAGTAGAACTAGATTAGTTTTATGCTTTCAAAAGAATAAAATGTTGTAAAAGAGTTTGCCAATCCAAGTGCACTCTAATGAAGAAAAAATGTTAGATAAGTAGGATTGGGTAGGTAGAAGCTTGTATTGATAAAGATCCATTATCTTTATGGTTGCTAATATGTTTTCAGAGAAAGTCATCTCACCAAAGGAAGGGCAGCCCAATGGGTGAGGCAACTGATCAGCCTCCCAGAAAATCCAAGTCTGAAAGTTCTTGATGCCTTCAAGAAGGCATCATCCCCCAAGTGGAGCCACTGTTAGCCAGCTATAAAATTTTTTATACCAAATGCTGGCTAAAACTCTTTGGAGCCTTCAAGGAACAAATTTTATGACTAAAAAGTGTTGGCTCTTGAAGACTCTTGGAGGCCTCCTACCTCTGTCCCAATCTTCACTACTGTGCCTTTTTTCCCCTTCACAAATCCTGCTGATTCCCAAAGAAAAATACTGCTGCAAACACCTTTTTCCTTTTCCCTTCTTCCAAAACTTACCTTCATTTGATCCCCTCTTTCTCCATAAAACTCCTCTATTTTCATGATTCCTTTTCTCTCTTTCATGAAAATCCTCTTTACATAGTTTAAGACTCATTTTTAAACTATATCGGAACCCTCAATTTCCCTTGAAAATAATTCAAAATCCATTAAAATGCATATTTTATATGTATTATGGACTCAAGCCCCCTCGGGCTAAGTCTTTAGCCTTTCCCCTCCGTGCGCCTTGGTGTTAGAACCAAGCGTTAACATTCCGGGCGCTTATCCGTTTTTTAATTAATTATCTCCGCCCAATGTTCAAAACCTTAATTTTATTTAAAAATGTCGGATTTATTATTTTCTAAAGTCTTCCGCCGATCCAACTTGTAAATCATTCTCCGCCGTCGATCTGATCTGCAGATCGACGGTGCGGAGTCCATCAACTCGGTGGTCCCCGCCAACCACTCACCATTCCAAAAACCGCGCGGTATTCATCGCACTGCCTTTGGGCGAGGGCGGTTTTCTCCCGATCGGCAGCGATTCCATACCCTGGCCGACGCGTGTCTTGCGCATTGTTCACAAAACCACCGTCCATCGCGCGTTAAAGTTTGAACGTGGACCCCGCGCAATATTGATGCGCGTCGTCCAATCTGAGGCTGCCCATCCGACAGATATCGCTCTCCGAAGATGCCCGATAGTTAACCGGGCTACAGCGTGGCATTCAATTGATCTCCGTCGTCGATCTGATCTGCAGATCAACAGCCCACATTCCATCGCCCTGATTCGATCGCCCAGTCAACATTTCCCGTTTTTGACTTTCCATTTTCCGCTCCTGACCGTCGATCTCTGCGCGATCGACGAACCTGATTCAAAATTTTCTTCCGCCTTCGCTACGCCATTCTCCCGATCAATCCTGACCGTTGGATGATGCCATCCAACGGCCATGCTTCCTCCACATGCCTTCTGCAGCAATAAACCTATAAATGCACGAATTTTATAATACTTGTTTGTTTTTGCAGGGTTCAAAGGTTTTTTCACTATGTCTGAAGAAAATTCGAAGGCAGAGGGTGACGATCCTCCCACCTTCGATTTGTCAAAGGAAAACATTTGCAGGTGTTACGTCCACGTTTCATCAATCATCCATGAAACAATTGATGCCACATAACCCTGCGCAGCCCTGCATACCAGCAAAAACCATGCATCAAGCACAGTCAGAGAGTATCAGTGACAAAGGCCAAAATTTATCAGAACAGAGGATTAATGACAGATTTTGTGGGGATCACGGCTAAGAATATTTATCAAAATCCTAATCCCCGATTTAAAACACAGTTTAAAGAAAATTTGAAGTGTTTTATCGACAGGGAAACCTCCACCGTCACGATTGAGGCAAATTGATCCCTCTAGCTACCACGATGCCACCTGTGCCTCAAAGTATTCAATCAGAGGCCAAATTTATTGATCAGGATCAGATATTTGTCTTAAAACACAGCCAAAGAGGAAACTCTGCCAAGGAAATTAATGACAAACATCTGCAGAGTTACTTCGACGCCACACAAAGCCTCAAAGGTCAACAAAATCTCTCACTGAGCTTAAACTTTATGTAAAAACATTTAATACAAAGTACACCCATGTAAGTTTCTTCATTGAACCCCTCAAAGGCCAAGAGGTCATTAAATCTGTATTAATTGTAATTGGAGATCTTTTTATCAGATCTCACCTCTTCATTCTTCTATATATACTTCTGCAGAAAATGAGTGAGGGGTTGGTTGTTTGGTTGTTGTTTGATCACCAGTTGTAATACTGAAACTCTCTTAAATAAATACATAGTCCGTTGAAATTGAAGAAGAAACTGAAGTCTTGGAAACCTTGATGATGTTGTTGCATGCTTGTTCCTGAGAAGGCTCTATCATTGGATCCATGAGCTTGGCTAGTGATGAAGTATTCTGAACTATTTTATGTTTTCCTTTGTTTTCATTATGTTCCATAATTTCTTACTACAATAGGTTGAAAGTTTTAAGCTAAGAAATGACTCTTGGAAGCACCTTAGACCTGTTCATCCTTCACTGTTTCTGTTTTCTTCTGCTGAAGTATTTTAGAGTCTTTAATCTCTCTCTTTAATCTTCATGCTTGTTTATTTCCTTAATAGTTCGAACAGTTCGTTTCAACATGATTTATGGTTCTCCCTGCTTGTCTGCTGCCACTTAAAAACTGTTATTGAAGTCTCCCTTTGAAGTTCTTTGCTCACAGTGAATCAAAGAGGTATGTTTTGATCTTGCCCTTTGTCCTCACTTAAACAGTTGGCTTAAAGGTCGTTATAATTATGATCATAGATGTTTTTAGGTGTTCCCTCTTCTATGACTGTAATTATCAGTAAATCTTTTATGTTTCCAAGTCCTTTAAAATAAATCTTTGAGGAAATAGGGTGTTCCCCGAATCTTAGATTTCATTTTAAAAGTTGTTTTGAAATCATTATTTGCTTAAAGGTGTGATTTGTAGAATTTATGGTTAGCCCTCTCTATCAAAGAGCTCTTTATTGTTCAAATTATGCTTTCGAATTCCATTTGTTGAGAATTAAACCTCTCTTTCCAAATCATTAATGTTCATCTCATTCCAAAAACAAAAGGATCCTGTGGCCAAGTTAGATTTGCCCTTTGATATCCCATATCCATTGATGAGTTTGTTATGACCTTTTCTTGACTCCATTGCCCAATGAACCAAATATTTCTTTGTCTTATATATCTTTCCTAGGCCTTTCATGTTCTGCTGTATCATTCCAACCAACCAAACAAACAAATAAACACATGCACTTAATAACTAGTCTAAAACCAATACTCAAAGCACACAAGATAAACCTTTGCAAATAAACTTTTGAGATATCCCTCTATGAGAACAGGAGGACTAGATCCTGTAACTCTAAAGATTGGTTCTGATGTTGCCTTGTCTTTTGATTTTCCAAACTATCAAAACATGGGACACCAACAGATTGGAGTCTGTGGATTGTCCATATCTAAATTTAGATCATGCTGTTAAAGTGATAGCCGAAGCTGGAAATGACAAAGATGAAAAACCTGAATTGGGTAAAAGCCTAGATCAACAAAGCTACCTATCAAAGAAAATTAAAGCAATAAGGCAGGTTCAGAATAAGTTTTAGCATTCTTTTTATTGAAAGTTCAACCATTCTTTTCCCACAGATAAACTTTTCAAGAACTTGATATTAGAAAAATCAATCCAATTCTATTTAAGTAGAAAAATCAATCCCAATTCTATTTAGGAGCACAAAGGACATTTCTTTCTTTATTTAAATATTTGTTAGTAAAGAATTATCTAAATATGTATATAGATTTAAATTAAAAAAATCGAACGTATTTTTCCTGCTGGTCCCAAATACCACTTCATTTGACTCATTTCCATCTGTCCATTTGGTATCTAAATATCAACCAAAATAAATAAAATCGACGAACAAAAGTAAACAGAGAAAAATAAAAAATAACACAACACATAACTAATATAAAATAAAAATAACACAAGAAACGTGGTTTTAAAAGCTCCCCTATGAATTTAATGTAAAAGCTGAGAAATATCATATGAATTTAATAAGCTAAAAATATCTACCATACCCATATATATTCTTAAAATGTAAATTTAATCTATAAAAAAATATCAGTAACAGCTATGTCTATAGTTTGGGTATTATTTGTATTTTTCCCTAATTTAGAAACAACAACCTTGGCTAAGGCAGCTTATGGTTTCCGTAATATTTATAATTTTCTAATTTCTCCCGCAAATTCTGGCAAGGGATGACTGAATAGTACGTATCTGAGGGCTTAGGTTCAAGATGTTGGGGCTATTGGTGAAGGTTTAAGCATCTAATAAATAAATATTGTGTTCTTGTTTTCTCTAAAGCGTTTCTTAGGGAAAAAAATTAGCAAAACGACGAAAACCCTCCGAAGACCTGATAAGCAAAGAAAATTAAAGCAATAGACCTTGAATAGCTTTCTCTTTATTGAAAGGGCCAACGATTTTAATCCTGGAGATAAACTCTTCCGGAACGTGACAACGGGAAAACCTCTGAGTCGTATGCATCCAATGTTATACTGGATTGGATCTATTATCAGCACACGAACATTTCATTTCACTTCATTATCAACAGAATAAACATAACATCCTTCATTTAAGTGAGCTTTACATTGAATTGCATTCTCTTAATTGAATAGCTTTCTGAAAGGTCCAACGTTTTTTTTCCTAGGATTTTTTTAAGTAAATGGTTCAGTTGGTATTAAGAATCTATCATCCGGTATCCACAACTAAAATCTAAGACATTAATTAATAGTAGTCATGATTCAGAGTATAATTGTAATCCTATTATTATAGTGTATGGTTATTTGTGGTCATGGCATTTACAATAGTTCAAAATAGGAGATAAATGAAATAATTATAGTGTATGGTTATTTGTAGTCATGGCATTTACAACAGTTTAAAATAAGAGATAAATAAAACAGATAGATGATAAATGAAAGAAATATAAATTTAAAAGCTAAAAAGATTTCAATGTATTATCTAACCATACCCATATGTATTCTTTAAAATGTAAATTTAAAGTATTTTTAAAGAGGTAAAACCAGTGCAGGGAAAGATAAAAGATAAAGAGACTTATAACAACCTATGGTTTCCCTATTATTTGTATTTTCCCCTATTCTGATCCTAAAATACCTCGACTGAGATGACAAATGAAAGCAATACAAATTTAAAAGCTAAAAAGATTTCAAAGTATTATCTAACCATACCCATGTGTATTCTTTAAAATGTAAATTTAAAGTATTTTTAAAGAGGTAAAACCAGTGCAGGGAATGATAAAAGATAAAGAGACTTATAACAACCTATGGTTTCCCTATTATTTGTATTTTCCCCTATTCTGATCCTAAAATACCTCAACTGTGACAACCTATGATTTCCTTACTATTTGTAATGTTCTCTATTTTGGCGCTAAAAATAAATTGAAACATTCATATTAATCCCAGCAATGGATGACAAAATCGTCCGTACCTGCAACTAAGCGGAGAGTTGAGGTTGAGGCTGTACCTGGGGCGTATGCATCCAATGTTATACTGCATCATTGGATCTATTATCAGCACAGGGACATTTCATTCCATTGTCAGCAAAGAGGCTAAACATAACCTCCTTCATTTAAGTGAGCTTTACTTTGAATTGCATTCTCTTAATTGAATAGCTTTCTGAAAGGTCCAACGATTTTTCTCCTAGAGATCAACTCTTCTAAGCATTTGACATTAGAAAACCATCTGGTAGACATCCCAGCAGACATCTCATTGCTTGAATATTTATTAGTAAAGAATTGTCTAAATTTAAAAAAATAAAAAATAAAATAAAATAATAAAACATAAATAAAAATAATAATTATATCTGCGTTTATATTCCAATGATTACGCTTCCTAAAAAAAAATTAGGACTCGTTTCCATCCGTCCAGCTCGTCTCTAAATCTCAAAATAATATCAAATCGACCACCCAAAAAAGAATATCCACAAAGATATTAAAAAAAAAACCAGAAAGCCAAACTTCAAAGAAAATTTAAAAATAAACCAAGACAATATACATAAATTATTTTAATTTTAATTAACCTAAATCATTTTAAAATAAGTCTCAGACTTACCAATAAAAAAATAAATGAAAAATATATAAATTTAAAAGCTGAGGTAAGTCCATTGGTAAAAACAAAATGACTACGTAAATTTAAAAACTAAAAAAATATTATATAAATCTAATTTAAAAGCTAAAAAAATATTATATAAATCTAATTTAAAAGTTAAAAAAAATATTATTCAGTTCTAATTAAAAAGCTAAAAAAATATATCATATAAATTAAATTTAAAAACTAAAAATATATTAGGAATTTGGCTTATGTGATCCATAAAATATATGTAAAAAATTTTCTGTAAAAATCACATAGGATAAATTTGTGTCAACGCGTTTCGAACCAGCCAGTGTGATTCATCATCTGGACAAATATTTTCTTTAAAATGCAAATTTATAGAACAGCATCAACCTCAGCTATGTCTATCCTTTCAGTACTATTTGTATTTTTTTGTTATTCTCATCGGAAGATTGGGAGAAGCAGCAGCAACCTTGGCTACGGCAACCTATGCTTTCCGTACCATTTATAATTTTCTCTATTCTGAGGCTAAAATCAATGTTAAAATCTTCAGCCAGAATTAAATTAAAAGTTTAGACATTAATATTAATTATAGCCATGGATGACGGAATAGTCCGTACCCTGCAACTCAGCAAAGGGCTGAAGTTGAGGCTGTACTTTTGGCTAGAGAAATCTATGCTTTCAGTACTATTTCTAATTTTCTAAAATTCATGTTGGAAAGCTAAAAATTAATGTTGGAACCCTGGGCCAGAATTATAGAATTAAAGTTTGGACATGAATATTAGTTATGAAGTTGTCTACAGAGGTCGCGTTTTAATTCGGATGGCAGAAAATTGCTAGAATCTGGTCACCTAAAATTCAAAAAATGAGGTAGCTGGAGTGTTTGAAATCTATTTTTGATAGTAAAAATGGATTCAGCACTATCAAAAACTCTTCGGACACTCAAAATACTAAAGTTTAACAACTATAATCTGAGCAAATCTTTGCCAGATTTTCTGAAAATCATTGCCGAATTCTAGTTGAAAACGCAGCCTTTTTAGACTACGCGATTAGTTATAGCCATGGATGACAGAATAGTCCGTACCCTCCTTGCAGCTAAGGGGAGGGCTGAGGTTGAGGCTGTACTTGCTACCTGTGAATAAGTATTGTGTCTTGTTCGTCTCTGATTTCCTTGGAGTCACAGCCTCACACGTCGAACAAAGATTCATTGTAAAGTCCACGATGAAACCACATATGCGGAAAACGTTTCTTAAAGATAGAAGGCATAGGCGAAAATTAAAGTTGGGTCAGTTATATTAATTCTGCCAATGGATGACGGAATCGTCTCGAGGGTGTCTCTTGTTCGTCTATGGTCTTCCCCAAGTCACCTCCATTAACTGTAAAGATGGATAAAGATTCATTATGTAATGGAGCACTGCAAGGCTCACGATGAAGCCATACATGTCGAAAACGTTTTTTAGAGATGAATTTTAATTAGAACTAGAACTGATGAAGCCGTACATGTCGAAAACCTTTTTTTAGAGATGAAATTAGAACTAGAACTAAAGAGGAAAAAATTAGAATTAGATTTAAAAAAAAAAAAAAAACCCTACCCACCTCATTTCAAAGATGAAAAAACTGAATCTGGTAAAAAGCTCGAATCAATAAAGCTACCTACCAAAGCAAACACCTCATTTCAAAGATGAAAAAACTGAATCTGGTAAAAATCTCGAATCAATAAAGCTACTTACCAAAGCAAAAGGTAGGTACAGAGTGAGTTTTACCTTGAAAAATCCTAAAGACTGGACGACTTCTCTTAGAGATAAACTCTTTTAAAAAGAGTCTCATGGATGTGGTTTAGTGATTAGGTGGAAAGATTTTGTCTTAGCAAGTTTTTAGTTTAATATTGAACAAAATTACATTTTCAAAATTCTGACATAACATTAAAAAACTCTAGAGACGTTTCATTATGTGAATATTTATTGATAGAGAACTATTTATTGATAGAGACGTTTCATTATGTGAATTCTTTTTCATTCTAGTCATTATTTTTGATATAAAAAAATTTCAAATCATGGAACTAGTTTCACTAAGTTATTTCTTATCTAAATTCTACTTTGAAAAATCAAACTAATTAACCAAATAAAACAGTAGATAAACTAAAAGCAACAACAAACCAAAAAAAAATTAAATATAAATTATTTTAACTATAAATATAAAATATTTTCACATTTATAAAATATTTTCAATAAATGAAAAAGATATAAATATAAAATTTAAATGAAAGAAATATAAATTATTTTAAATATATTTTCAATCAATAAAAAAAATATAAATATATACCATATCTATATATATTCTTTAAAATGTAAATTTAATTTGCTTTAAATAAGATAAATCCAGTACATTCAAAACTAAAGTGACCAAATGAAAGATACCTTAAATTAAAAACTAAAAAAATATGATATGAATTAAATTTAAAAGCTATGAAAATATCGTAAGAAATAAATTTAAAAACTAAGCATATATACCATACCCATGTATATATTCTTTAAAATGTAAATTTAATAGAGAGTTTGTATATTTAACCTAAGAAAATCTGTATGAACATTAGCAATCTCCGCAACGTCTATTGTTTCCGTTCAGGCTAAAACTTCTGAAACAGCAACAACTTTGGCTATGGCAACTTATGGTTTCAGTACTACTTATAATTTTCTCTATTCGGATGCTAAAATTAAAGTTATGACATTCATATTAATTCTGGAAATGGATGCGTGAATAGTAAGTACCTGCAGCTAAGCGGAGGGCTTAGGTTGAAGCGAAGCCGTTGAGGCTGTACCCCGCGGTGAAGGTTTAAGCTTCTGATAAATAAATATTGTGTATGTTGCTCGTTTATGCTTTTCTGAAAGATGAAAAGCATAAATTGCAAAATTGCAAAATAATCAAATACAATCTTAGATTAAAAAAGATGAAAGTATGGGGAAAAGGGAGCAGAAAAATTAGAAAAAGAAAAAGACGAAAATGTTTTAACAATAGGGTAAAACCTCGATTAGCAAAACTACCAAAGAAAACTAAAGCAATAAGCGAGTTCAGAGTGAGCTTTACTTTCAATAACTTTCTGAAAGGTCCAAATATTTTTCTCCTACAGCTTTTACCTTCGATAGCTTTCTGAAAGGTCCAATAGCCTTATGAAACTCTTCCAAGCACGTGACACATCGGGCATCTCATTCCTTAAATATTTTTCAATAGAGAATTATCTAGACATTTATATAAATTTAAACGAAAATAAATAAATCAAAAAATAATTATACCTGCTTTTGCTTGTACATTCCAGTGATTAAGCCTCATAAAAAAAAAATCCAAATCATAATACTCGTTTCCATATGTCCGTTTTGCCTCTATATCTCACACAAGAAAATCAAATCGCCTCCAAAAAGCATACACTCGAAAATATAAAAATAACAAACACAAACTGCAAACAAAATTAAAAGCGAAAATAGACTATAGATATAAATGATTTTAAATATAAATATAATATAATATTATAAATCATTTTAAATATAAACATAACATATTTTGAATAACTTACATCATATTAAAATACATCACACACTTATTAATAAAAAAATAAGTACAAGAGTTATAAATTTAAAGGCTAAGAACAAATACCATGTCCATATATAATTTTCTAAATGTAAATTTAATTTTTTTTAATTGAGGTAAGTACGGTGCATGTCAAAAATAGAATAACCAAATGAATTTAAAGGCATAAAAAATATTATATGAATTTGATTTTAAAATTCAAAAAATATTATATGAATTTAATTCTTTAAAATGTAAATTTAGTCTAAGAAAGTGTCGAGGAACAGCAGCAACCTCTGCTATGTCTATATGGTTTCCGTACTATTTGTATTTTTTTCTTTTCTCAACCTAAAATTTGGAAAAACTGCTGCACCTATGGTTTCCGTACTATTTATAATTTTCTCCATTTATAAAATCAAAGTTCGTACCTGGATGATAGAATAGTCCGTACCTACAGCCAAGCGGCAGAGGGCTGAGATTGAGGCTGTACCAGTGAAAATTTAAGCATCGAATAAATAAAGATTTATGAAATTATGGGCGGAAGGGAAAAAAATTAGACAAAAATGGAAAAAATCAATGCCTATTTCAAAGACTAAAAAACTCAATGAAGTAAAACCCTAATAAGCAAAGCTACCTACCAAAGATAATTAAAGAAATAGAAGAATTCAGAGTAAGTAAGCTTTACCTTGAATAGCTTTCTCAGAGATAAAGGAAAAACCATCCCGATCTTATGCATCCCGTCCTATTTGAGAGTTATTGTCTGCACAGAGGACATTTCATTATGTAAAACTATCTCGAATTCAAATTAAAGAAAACAAATCAGAAAATAATTATATCTGCTTGTACATTCCAGTAATTATGCTTCAATACCTGCTTGTACATCCCCATGATTACACTTCATTCTTTTCCATCTGTCCATTTTCTCTCTAAAACCCCAAAAAAATCAAATCGACCAAAAAAAAGAAGAAAAGAAAATAACAGAAAAAACAACACAGACTATAAACAAAATTGAAAGAGAAAATAGAAAAGCCAAGATGCACGGCCATGCACACAATAAGATAAAAGAAAATAACAGAAAAACCAACACAGACTATAAACAAAATTGAAAAAAAAATCGAAAAGCAAATATGCATGGCCTGCACACAATAATATAAAACAAAATTGAAAGGAAAAATAGAAAAGCAAAGATGCATGGCCATGCACACAATAATATAAAAGAAAATAGCAGATCAACCAGCTACACAACCTAAGAGCATAGAAGCCAAGCCAGCAAGTGCCAAATACATAACAAGATGGGTTAAAACTGCTAGGTGCTGGCTTTTAAAGCATATTTAATATCCGTTACATTTCAACTGCTAAATTCTAATTTCCTGTCAGGTCCGCTTTTTAGCCACTATGAATTTTGTTTTCATTTCAAATCCACCGCCCTCATCTGTAATTTCAAATCCCATTGTGTTGCATATCAAATTTCCTGTTGAAAAAACTTGCGGCATACGAATTCCAGGCCGTTTCAGATTCCAGGCGGTTTCAATTTGTGGTGGATACCCTGGAAAGCGGTTTTGTAAGATGCTCAAAATCATGTTGTATGAATGAATTACGTTTTATCAAGTGAGGTTGGTTGGTTGGAAACATCAAATTTTTGTATGTCTTTTTTGTTAGAATATTTTAATTTTTTTATATGTTTATTAAATATATATATATATATATATATATATATATATATATATATATATATATATATATATATATAATTTATGGATTTTTTTTAATTTGATATTTGATTTTAATTATTTATATATTTTTATAAATCATGTAAATCTTCTAATTTGATATAATAATTTATTAAAATATTTTATACTTATTTTAAAATTCAAAATAATATTATTTTTTAAACTAATGACTTAAAAATATAATTTCATAAATTGCAATGATTTTAAAAATATGATATGGAAAAATTAAAATTGATACAAAATGTGGCTGTAATATATTTTTAACATATATTTTGTAGTTAAAAAGTATAATATAGAAAAATGTGGTGTTAAGATCTTTTTAACATGTATTTATTTTTATTTTATTTTATTTGTTATTTTTTATTTTTTTGGGGCTGTGTGAGTTGCTCCGGCCTGCTACGACATCGAGCCTGGTGCCTTTGGAGACCCCAAGCGTTTGGAGCAAGGCCTCCTCCCAGCTTCCATGGAGGATCTAGGTCCGCCCCAGGCTCCTCCACCTCCTCCGCCGCCTTCTGTCGATGAAGCCTTCAGATCGTTGCTGGCTTCACTTCCGAAGAAGAAGAAAACCAAAGTTGCCAAGTTCGTGAAAAAACTTGAAGACATTCTAGAGATTTCTCTTCCTCTTGAGGGGCCAATCCAGGTGGCCTTATCTCTGGGAGATCGTGCCCTTGTGGGACAATTTACGGGTCTTTTCCCCTCTCCTAAAACAACTGAGAGCTGGGTTGTGAAAAATTGGGTTCCTTTGATCAAGAATAGTGTAACCTCTTACGTTTTAGGCAGGGGTTACTTTCTGTTCGAATTCACTTCAAAAGCGGATAAAGATATGATCTTTAGGAATGGCCCCCACTTCATGGGCCCTCAGGGGCTGTTCCTCAACAAGTGGATGTCGGACTTTGATCCAGCAGTGGATGTCCTGATGGCTATTCCATTCCGCGTAAGGCTACCGAATCTCCCAGTGCACTATTGGAACTGGGATTTGTTGAAACACATAGGCAATGCTCTAGGAAAAATTTTTGACAAAGAAAATAACAAGGATCAATATGATTACGCCCGAATCTGTGTCGAGGTCGACCTAGAGGTGGGTCTACTGGAGGCAATAAAAATCAATGTCGGCAGTTGGTCCCATGTGCAAAAGCTAGCCTATGAGTAGCTTCCCTTCAAATGCCGACAATGTCATGAATACAGGCACTTTGCTAGAGGTTGCCCGAGAAATGGAGAGGCGGAGAAAGGAAAATAGGAGGGCTAGAATCAGGTTAAGTAGTCAAAGACTTCTAACAAAAACCTAAAAGCTGTTGGGGTTCCAAAAGGCAAAGGTTCTCAGCCTGCTTCTGGCCAGCAAAACCCTTCTCCTAAAGGGCAAGAAAATCCATTTGGGCCTCTCATTTCAGCTTCAGTAAAGGTTCAGGAGGTCGAGATGCAAAAGAAAGGGACTCCGAACAAAGGGACACCCTCAGGCTCGAAACACGGTGAAAGTGCTTTAGAGAAATCTAAAGATAAACAAGTAGAAGTTGAAGATGAGGAACAAGACTCGGAGGAATCTGAGGAGGAAGGAGAAATAGGGGAGTCACGAATCTCAGCTAGAAGATCGAAAAGAGGTCGAATGCCAGCCCGAGAAAAGAGAGAACAAGAAACATACAAAGATAAACTACAAGGCAATCAACCAACCCTTGAGAAATTACTGGAAAAAACGCCCAAGATGACAAGAAACCAGACTTAGGGCTCCAAGGGAGCTATCACTCTCAGAAAAGTAAGTGATGAAGGTTGTCTCCTGGAACTGCACAGGCCTGGAAAGTAAAGTGAAAGAAGAAGCCATGAGAAGCATGCTTCAGATAGAAACCCCAGACATTCTTCTATTCCAGGAGACAAAACTGGAGGACAAAGTTTTCTTCTAAACAAGTAAGAAATTTTGGAATAAAGGTGGAGGACAGGTCGTCTCTACTTGAGAAGCTTCGAGTGGTCTAGGCACTCTATGGAATATAAGCAAAAACTCGTTGGTTTCTGAGATCCTAAATACCCACCGGCTATACGTGAAACTTCAGCATCTTGAAACAAAGGAGGTTCTTAGCCTTTTCAATGTGTATGTCCCAGTTAATGCAGGAGAAAAGAAAACCTCACTACAAGGAAAAGACCCTCTAGCAGAGGTTATAAAGGAGGTTTTTAGTGTTATAAAATTGGCCAAAATTTTCAAAAAAACATTTGCTACAACATCCGTTTATGGTTACGGAGGTTTTGGCAGAGCTTTTAACGGAAATTCAACACAACTAAAAAAAAATGGGCGACCGAAGGTTATTGCGATGTTTTTTCATCGGTGCACTACTCTGGATTTAACGCACCGGTGCGTACATGAAGATGGCGCCCCGGGGCGGTCTCAATCGAATGCACCGGGACATTTAGGTGTAAAATCACACCGGACATAGTGTTGGTCATATAACGCACGGGGCCGTTCTAATTGGTCTTGGGATTTGTGCGGTGCCCATAGGTTGTATCAACACACCGGTGCGTATACCTTTATGATGCACTAGTGTGCCGTATCACAAAAAGGCACCAAGATTTATAATTGGTATCAGTATTCGTGTGGTGCCCATTGATCGCAAAAATGCACCGGTGCTTATAGATACATAAATGCCCCAGTGCGCAGTATTACACAAACGCACCGATATTTATAACTGGTATCGATATTTGTGCAGTGCCCATAGATCGTACAACGGCACCGGTGCGTATAGACACATAAACACACCGGTCGACAGTTACTGACACACACCAGTTTTCATTTTGTTTTTTTTAGAAACATCGACCTGTGATAGTCTAATTATTGTGATTATTTTAAATTCATTATTCATAAAAAATCAACACATCTTATAACAATATTCATATTAATTACGTTTTTATCAATGCATTTGAATGTGATGTTTGGATTAATTTGTTATATCATATCATAATCATTGTGGTTTTTTAAAATTCATTATTCATCAAAAGTCGACACATATATATCTTATAACAACATTCATATGAATTAAATTTTTATTAGTGGGTGAAAATGTGAAGTTGGGTTACACTTTTGTGAGAATCAGGGGCGGAAAACATTTTTCCGCAATAGTGTCGTGAAAGTTCGGCCGAACTCGTTCTGTCGTTTATATTGACGACATACTGACGGTGTGGGCAAATAGATTTTTGGCCGGAGATGGGAAAACTGGCAACAATAGTTCGGCCGAACTTTAAAATAGTTCAACCGAACTCATATTTTATAAATATATCACCCGAGAACTGTTCTCATTTTCGTGCGTCTTTGTTCGCATATTCTGTTTTTCGCGGGATTCTGCTGTCATTTTCATTTCTGTGGCACTGCTGCTGCTCTGTTGCTGATTTGGCGTCGCGAATCGTTTATGTGGCGCTGTTGCTGATTTGGTGCCCGCGAATCGTTTCTGTGGTGGTGATGCTGCTCTGTTGCTGATTTGGCGCCCGCGAATTGCTGCTCAGGAGTTGCACCGAGCGAATTTCTCGGTAATCTAAAACCATGAAATTAATTAGCTAAGGTGTTTGCCAATACAATTAAGAGAGATTGCTTTGATTGCTTTGATTGCTTTAGTTGCTGATAGAAATTAGTCAATCAAATTCACACTGGAAATTTATATGACGACTTCAGGGCGCAGACAAAAATTCACTTCTTCGCTTCACGGCATACATATATATGAGACAACAAATTCGCTTCTTCGCTTCACGACATACATACATATCTACATTAATAGAGAGACAACCATCACTGTGTGTTACTACAACACAATACACATAATAGGGATATCATATCTGCATTGAGATGAGCTAAAAGTAGTAGGATATAATATGTCATTTGGAGCTTGTCGACCATTGTAAGCTCTCTTGATTTGGTTAAATCAAGAGAAAGGCCCCATTGTTTCTCCAACAGAGACTTCTAAAGAAGAATTAGAGCCTCCAACAAATGTTCTTCCTGAAAAATGACATTGATTTCTCTAAATCTCTTGCATGGTTGAAAGACCGATTGTAACATTGTTCGATAGTTGTTTGGTTGCTGCGATTCCATGCTCTAATCCTTGCCATGGTTGAAAGACCGACTGCAACATTGTTCGATAGTTGTTTGGTTGTTGCGTGAGAGGGTGCGAATGCCATGACGTGTGCAACAGTTACTTTCATTCATCGATTCATACCAGTGTTCCAATCTGTTCTGTTTTTTTATTCATAGATTGATACTAGTGTTCCAATCTATTCTGTTTTTAGAATGATACCGGTTTTCCAATCTGTTCTGTTTGTTTTTAGATTGATACCACTTTTCCAATCCGTTATGTTTTTAGATTGATACCAGTTTTCAAATCTGTTCTGTTTTCTATAAACATGACCTGAGACCCAATCAATCATCAATGGATTGATTGTTTGTCCTTTCCAACTAATTACAATTTAGAGGTAAAAATTACAATATAACTTGGTACACTTTAGTTTCGCCCAATTATGTGTACCCTCTCCCAATGCTTCTTTGAAACAATTTCTTTTTAACTTTCCTCCCAATATAAAACTCCTCTTACCCCAACTTAGTGTGTCTTGATCCCTTTTATTTTGTTTTGTTTATTAATGTGTCCTGCTGCCTTTTATTTTGTTTGTTTCTCAATCCTTCTATGTAGATACATGGATTTTTGCAGATATATACATATTTGTTGGTTCTTTCTTTCTCTTTAAAACATAATTTTTTTTTTATTGTTTCTGGATGTATGTGAAAACTTCATTGTAGGGCATTAGTCTTAGTCTTAGAGGGTTCTATCAAAAAAATAATTGTATGAAAGGCCATTTAGAGTCTATTGATGTTTGTTTCTTCATTTCCATTTGTAGTAGTTCAATGTATGAAGTTATTCAATATATTAGTACTAGTGGTGTCTCTTTCAATGATATCTGATTGTGAAATTTTTTGTTTCCCTCTTTTTCTTGTTTTTTTATTGCATGTATGAAATTCCCCTGCAATATTAGTATTTCTTTGAGCTTTGTTTCATTGTTTGCTTGAATTTATGCACTACCTTATTCACTGTCATATGCATTTAGATCTTTATTTTCCTTTTCCAAATGTATTTTTTTTTTATTATCTTCATGATCTACTCAAAGCATTGTGATAAATATAGTCCTCTTGGAGAGATATGAAGAATGTGATGTTAATTCTTCTTCTGCAAATGAATTTTATCTTTTATAAGACCTACAACCAATTTCTACTTTAATACTTTAACCATTCACCATTTGTATACATTTAAATCTAGTATTCAAATATAGCATAGCATATATAAATTTTCTTTCATAATACAAAGCTAAAGGATTTAGAGGAATAGTAGTGATGGAATGAAATGTAACATTGTAGTTTGATCCCATGTTGGCCTTTATATCATAGAACCGTTTTCATATTTACACAAATATCATAATTGATTAGTTATTAGATTACATATCTTAATAGAGAACTTGCAAATAGTATGGTGGAAATGTGGATCTCATGACTCTTCATAGTGTACAATGATTCATTCCATATTCATTTTTAGATTCAGGAGGAGCTTTTGAGAAAGTAATGATAATTCTAATAAAGAATGAGCTAGACTCATCTTCAACATCTATTAATTAGATATGAAAATTTATAACACTACTGTGTACATTTGAGAATATTTATTTACATGTTCATCTAAATTATATATACATATGTACTTTTTTTTTCATAAATATTTTCATTAAAAAATGAACCTTTAAATGGTTAACCTAGTTAATGTTGCTTCTTCATGAAGAAGACCACTTGATCTTGCAATTTGATGAGGGTCCTTTGTTATGCTTCTTGACTACTTCAAATTTTTGACACAATCATATGCTTCTTTGATGATGGTCCTTTGTTATGCTTCTTGACTACTTCAAATTATCGACACAATCATATGCTTCTTGGTACTCTTTTTAATCCTTCCTTATATTGTATTCTCCCCCTTAGATATTGTGTACTCTCCCACATAGATATTGCACTCAATTTCATATTCTCTGTAATATTCTAGGCTCTTCTTTTGAAGTCAAATAAGTGACAATAATTTACAAGAACTATCCTTTATTTGTTTCTCACATATACGTAGAGATCTCATTTTCTTTTTTATTCATAGATCAAATGTCATTTAAATACAAGATTTATCATAATGTACAATGATTCATTCCATATTCATTTTTAGATTCAAAATGATCTTTTGAGAAAGTTATGATAATGCCAATAAATAATGAGCTAGACTCATCTTCAACATCTATTATTTAGATATGAAAATTTATAATACTATTGTGTACATTTGAGAATATTTATTTACATGTTTATATAATTTATATATACATATGTACTTTTTTTTCATAAATATTTTCATTAAAAAATGAACCTTTAAATGATGAACATAGTTAATGTTGCTTCTTCATGAAGAAGACTACTTGATCTTGCAATTTGATGATGGTCCTTTGTTATGCTTCTTGACTACTTCAAATTATTGACACAATCATATGCTTCTTGTTACTCTTTTTAATCCTTCCTTATATTGTATTCTCCCCCTTAGATATTGTGTACTCTCCCACATAGATATTGCACTCAATTTCATATTCTCTGTAATATTCTAGGCTCTTCTTTTGAAGTCAAATAAGTGACAATAATTTACAAGAACTATCCCTAATTTGTTTCTCACATATTCAAATGGTTCTCTAACAAGAGGCTTTGTGGTTATGTATTCCATCTTCATTATTTTCTCAAAGACTTGTTGTGTGAGGAAGTAGTACTTTATGATGATACGTTTAGTGATTTAAGGAAGTAGAATATTTTATTTTGAAAATTATTATTACACTTGTATTGAAACACTTAATATATATAGGTTCACTAAAATTTACCTTAATATCTTGTAGAGCCCATTTCATCCAAAACACTTGTCTGCAAAAAGAAGTAACTACTATGTATTCCACTTCTACTCTAGATAGAGAAAGTAATGACTCTTTCTTGCTTAACCATGCAACCAAAGACTCTTCTAAGTAGAATTATACATTGTCCAAGTAATGACTCTTTCTTGCTTAAACATGCAACCAAATACTCTTCTAAGTAGAATTATACATTGTCCACTTGTACTTTTCATGTCATCCACACAAGCCTAGTTGAATCTCTCTATGTTGTCAATGTAAATTTCTCACCTTTTGGGTACTATAGTCCATTGTTTGTAGTCTCTTTCAAGTATCTTAATATCTGTTTGTTGGTAATAGATGACTCTGTTTAGTTGTTGATTGAAATATTCCAACTAATATAAATTCCAAAATTATATCTAGTCTAAACCTTGTTATGTATATCAAGCTTCCTATCATATAGATGTAAAGGTTATGATCAACATCACCTCATTCATCATCCATCATCTACACATAACTTGCATCCAATTGATATGGAGATTCACTTAGGTCATTCATCATCCATCATTTGCACATAACTTGCATGTTATGTGCATCCAATTGATATGGAGATTCACTTAGGTTTATAGTATTCCATTTCAAACTTTTCAACATATCTCTTAGGTATTTATATTGAGAAATGGATATGCCTATTGAATTTTGTATAATTTATGGCTTGTAGCCCTAGGTAAAAGATAAGTTCTCCAATCATTCACATCTCAAATCAAATTTCATCTCTTCACCAAAATATTTTACTAGATGATTTTTATTGATTGTAAACATATAATATAATCCACATACACAGAAGATTCCAGAATATACTGAAAAAAAAAAGTGATTTGATAAAAACGCATTAGCCAATAAACAAACCATTGAAACCAAAAGTGATTTGATAGTTCTATAGGCAGAGTTTGTAAAGGGCCAGGTAGCCTTTGGATCTCATCTTTTATGAAAGGTGACATATCCAATAAATGCCCCTACAGTCAATCTTTGGAATAGATCTAAATAGAAGTTTTTCATTTTCATATCCATGGTCTCAAACAATAAGAGAGAAAAAAACCTTTTTATATTCAACATGTAAAACACAAATTAGCCATAAAAGTTTCCCGTTGAAACTAAAAATGATTTGATACAAAACATAGGTTTTAACCTAAGAGTAAATGCTCCTACAGTCAATCTTTGGAATATATCTAAATAGAATTTTTTCATTTTCATATCCATGGTCTCAAATAATGAGAGAGAGAAAAAACTTTTTATTTTCAACATGTAAAACACAAATTAGCCATATCTCTGGAATAGATATAAATAGAAGTTTTTCATTTTCATATCCATGGTCTCAAACAATGAGAGAGAAAAAACCTTTTATATTCAACATGTAAAACACAAATTAGCCATAAAAGTTTCCCATTGAAACCAAAAGTGGTTTGATACAAAACATAGGTTTTAGCCTTATATAGTTTAATTTTTTCAAATAGATTTTTAATAAAATGAAAAATATTCAATGTAAAAACATAGTATTTAGAGACAAAAAGTAATTTGATACAAAACATATAGGTTTTAACCAAGTATATAGTTAATTGTTTTGAAAATAGATTCTTAAGAAAATGAAAAATATTCAATGTAAAACACATGCATTCTTATGCATTCTTATACACCCTTGTGTCTATGTAAAGTAGTTTGAGTGATTCCAAGGGTTTTCTACACCCTTGATAGGGTATAGTTAGGACAAGTAGTGTTAACTTTTACAAGTTCTATAGGCAGAGTCTGTAAAGGGCCAGGTAGCCTCTGGATCTCATCTTTTATGAAATGTGACATATCCAGTAAATGCCCCTACAGTCAATCTCTGGAATAGATCTAAATAGAAGTTTTTCGTTTTCATATCCATGGTCTCAAACAATGAGAGAGAGAGAAAAAACCTTTTATATTCAACATGTAAAAAAAAAAATAGCCATATAGGTTTCCCATTGAAACCAAAAGTGATTTGATACAAAACATAGGTTTTAACCTTAGTAAATGCCCCTACAGTCAATCTCTGGAATAGTTTTAAATAGAAGTTTTTCATTTTCATATCCGTGGTCTCAAACAATGAGAGAAAAAACCTCTTATATTCAATGTATGTAAAACACAAATTAGCCATATCTCTAGAATAGAACTAAATAGAAGTTTTTCATTTTCATATCCATGGTCTCAAACAATGAGAGAGAAAAAAACCTTTTATATTCAACATGTAAAACAAAAATTAGCCATAAAATTTTCCCATTGAAACCAAAAGTGATTTGATACGAAACATAGGTTTTAACCTAAGAGTAAATGCCCCTACAGTCAATCTCTGGAATAGTTTTAAATAGAACTTTTTCATTTTCATATCCATGGTCTCAAACAATAAGAGAAAAAACCTTTTATATTCAATGTATGTAAAACAAAAATTAGCCATATCTCTAGAATAGATCTAAATAGAAATTTTTCATTTTCATATCCATGGTCTCAAATAATGAGAGAGAAAAAAACATTTTATATTCAACATGTAAAACACAAATTAGCCATAAAATTTTCCCATTGAAACCAAAAGTGATTTGATACAAAACATAGGTTTTAACCTAAGAGTAAATGCCCCTAGAGTCAATCTCTGGAATAGTTTTAAATAGAAGTTTTTCATTTTCATATCCATGGTCTCAAACAATGAGAGAAAAAACCTTTTATATTAAATGTATATAAAACAAAAATTAGCCATATCTCTAGAGTAGATCTAAATAGAAGTTTTTCATTTTGATATCCATGGTCTCAAACAATGAGAGAGAAAAAAACCTTTTATATTTAACATGTAAAACAAAAATTAGCCATAAATTTTTCCCATTGAAACCAAAAGTTATTTGATACAAAACATAGGTTTTAACCTAAGAGTAAATGCCCCAACAGTCAATCTATGGAATAGTTTTAAATATAAGTTTTTCATTTTCATATCCATGGTCTCAAACAATGAGAGAGAAAAAACCTTTTTATATTCAACATGTAAAACACAAATTAGCCATATCTCTAGAATAGATCTAAATAGAAGTTTTTCATTTTTATATCCATGGTATCAAACAATGAGAGAGAAAAAACCTTTTATATTTAACATGTAAAACACAAATTAGCCATTAAAGTTTCCCATTGAAACCAAAAGTGATTTGATACAAAACATAGGTTTTAACCTAAGAGTAAATACCCCTACAATCAATCTCTAGAATAGATCTAATTAGAAGTTTTTCATTTTCATATCCATGGTCTCAAACAATGAGAGAGAAAAAACCTTTTATATTCAACATGTATAGTATTTAGAAACAAAAAGTAATTTGATACAAAACATAGGTTTTAACCAAGTATATAGTTTTTCATTTTCATATCCATGGTCTCATACAATGAGAGAGAGAAAAAAACCTTTTATATTCAACATGTAAAACACAAATTAGCCATAAAAGTTTCCCATTGAAACCAAAAGTGATTTGATACAAAACATAGGTTTTAACCTAAGAGTAAATGCCCGTATAGTCAATATCTAGAATAGATCTAATTAGAAGTTTTTCATTTTCATATCCATGGTCTCAAACAATGAGAGAGAAAAAACCTTTTATATTCAACATGTATAGTATTTAGAAACAAAAAGTATTTTGATACAAAACATAAGTTTTAACCAAGTATAGTTTTCATTTTCATATCCATGGTCTCAAACAATGAGAGAGAGAAAAAAACTTTTATATTCAACATGTAAAACACAAATTAGACATAAAAGTTTCCCATTGAAACCAAAAGTGATTTGATACAAAACATAGGTTTTAACCTAAGAGTAAATGCCCCTACAGTCAATCTCTAGAATAGATCTAATTAGAAGTTTTTCATTTTCATATCCATGGCCTCAAACAATGAGAGAAAAAACCTTTTATATTCAATATGTATAGTATTTATAAACAAAAAGTAATTTGATACAAAACATAGGTTTTAACCAAGTATATAGTTTTTCATTTTCATATCCATGGTCTCAAACAATGAGACAGAGAAAAAACCTTTTATATTCAACATGTAAAACACAAATTAGCCATAAAAGTTTCCCATTGAAACCAAAAGTGATTTGATACAAAACATAGGTTTTAACATAAGAGTAAATGCCCCTACAGTCAATCTCTAGAATAGATCTAATTAGAAGTTTTTCATTTTCATATCCATGGTCACAATGAGAGAGAAAAAACCTTTTATATTCAACATGTATTGTATTTAGAAACAAAATTTAATTTGATACAAAACATAGGTTTTAACCAAGTATATAGTTTTAAATATTTTGAAAATATATTCTTAACAAAATGAAAAATATTCAATGTAAAACACATGCACTTTAACATATAATTGTGATATTTTCCCTTCATAGGGTATAATTGGGACTGGTAGTGTTAAATTCCACAAGTTCTATAGGCAGATTCTGTAAAGGGCCAGGTAGCCTCTAGATGTCATCTTTTATGAAAGGTGACATATCTAGTAAATGTCCCTACAGTCAATCTATAGAATAGATCTAAATAGAAGTTTTTCATTTCTCCCATGCATTTGCAATAAATGTCAATTTAATATATATTTTTATTGAATTTGTTTTTTTTTTTAGGGATAAGAAAACCATTAAATATGGTTGAAAAATGGAAATTATGCATGTACAAGTTTCTTGCTATCCCAATCTAGAGAAAGCAATGATTACATATGTGCTTTCCAATATTGCGACTAGAAAAGTCATCTAAGTGAGTTCATGTATATATACCAAGTGTGCTCCCACCACACCATGTAAAGCGCAGCTTGGTGAACTTCACATTTGCAATAAGTGGTGAACTTCACATTTTTATGAAATTAAAATGCGGGGACTTCAACAAATTTTTGTTTAAATGGAGTTTCACTTCTTTTTTAACGACAATGTGTTTTTTTCAATTTTATACCAAGTGTGCTCCCACCATGTAAAACACAATTTGGTGAACTTATCATTTTTACAACTTTTTTTGCTTAAATTGAGTTTCACACATCAATTAGTGCTTTGAAAGTTGTGTTTTACATAATTTGTTTACACTAAATTACATTAATTTTCTGAAATTTATTTTGAATTTATTTTAAATCAGTTATTTAAAAAAATAATTGTAAATGTCCACCGTATATATATATATATATATATATATATATATCATGGAGGATGAACGACGAAGATCAACATAATCCCATATCTCTACGAGAGGGGGGAATTAGGGATTGAGGGCTGTTCATGGTATTTAAATATAATCTTAAATCTCCATACATGTGTGTACATATGGACTTGATTTTTTATCAACTTTGTGAGTTAAATTAATTGAACTAATAAGTTTTATTTTTTATTTTTTAGGAGCTAATAAGAAGAGAAGGGTCTCTACTCCATCCATGGAGCATGCCCATGGTTCACCCAGTCGTGGTATGGTTTGAACACAATTTAATCAATGAATATGTACGTGTATTTATATGTATGCATATATTTTTCAATTGATTATAAATTCGTATTTGTTTATGAAGTTTCTCTCTCCTCTCGAGAGGTTGGTGGTGGTTCAAATCCCCTTAGAGGGCCATCAATAAGTGGTATCAGGTTGTGTGAATGTGGTGATATTTATTCCTCCGGAGGCCAATCAACGACTGGTGGTGTTGGTTCTCAGCAGGGTCATTCTGGTTCTCAACAATTTCAGGGTGGAGAAGATGCTAACCAACCATGTCGAGGTTGCCATCAATTTCAATATTTTTTTCATTCAATTTGTACAAATTTGTTTACATGTGTTTTTTCTAATATACAAAATTATATATATTGATACATAAGGCTGAAAATGCTCCAAATTTTGGTCAAAATAAATGTAGGGCAGAATGCTACATTCAAGAAGAAGGTTGTCTACCCATCACAACTTATCCGACCGACATTTCTGATATACCATGGGAAAGAAACATGGTGCAATGCACCTTATAAAGGTGTGAAAAAATTCACGCAAAATTGCGGAGAAATATCGTGGCTTTGACTCTGCCTGCTAAGAGTTGACAAAGCCTCGAAACAGTTACACATTCATTGGGTGAACTAGTAAAGGTGTACAAAAATCTTAGGCCAATGACTGATAAATTTGTAAAAGTCATAAGAAAGAGAAAGGAAACAGTAATGGGTCCCGATAAATGGGAGGATGTAAAACAAAGAGTTACAAAAGACATGGCGAATTCAATGTTTAATTTCAAGGAAGGGCCAAAAAGAAAGATGCTGAAGGTGCAATATTTCAAGCACCCCAATATAGCTCACTATTTGTATGATAGGCACCTTGCGACCTATGGAAGACTCCCATTGAACGACGAGGTTCCTGTTTATTTTGCAAAATTGTTTTACGCAAAATTTTTTTTGGAAATGAAACCCAATTACAATGACCTTCCGTCAGAATTTTTTGGTCCTGGGAAAGGTCGATTGTGTGACCGTAGGGGCGCTAGGCGAGATGTGGAGTTTCCTTTCCCTGAGCCACCATTGGTAAGTCGAAATTTTTGGGTTGAATCTTTGTGGTCAGAGATGGATGCGACTTCTCAAATAAGTCGAGAAGCAAGGGATGCCATCATTGACAGTGTTCACAGCGGATTGGGTGGAGTCGATGTTTGTCTAAATCAACAAAGAGCACGTGAGAATACACGTGTCAATTTTGTGTATTGTACAGATGAAGAGATTGACAACATAAGTGTTGAAGATCTCAGAATATATGCAAAGAATTGTCGCAATGGTTGGCAAGACCTAATTGTTCATGACGAAGAGGGCACGGGAACAGTATGTGTTAATGACCTTAGGGTTCAATTATTTTAACACATACATGTGTACAATTTGTAATAAATACATGTGTATGTATATGTATACATTTATTTGTATGTACATTAATCTAACAAAAATGTATCATTATGTGTTAAAATGCCATTTGCAGTTGTCATGCATGATGAATGACGAAAATTTTAATATCACGTTCGGGGCCTCTGGTTCAAACAATGAAGATGGGTCTCACCATCAATATATGTTGACAAATGTTAGTGTTTTTTAAGTGATATTTTTAAAATAAATAATTGTGCACACATGTACATGTACATATATAATAATAAAATGTTTAAAAAAATTCTGATTACGTCCGATGTTTTTGGGATGGCGGTACCTTATTCTTCCTTGCGAGATGTACCTTCTACTTCCTTAGGAGATGTGCCAGATACACAACAAGTATGGACAATTTTTCACTTTTGAAATTTATGTTTAAGTTATATATATGTTCCACCTCAAAAATTTCCATTAAAAATTGAGATATATATATATATATATATATATATATATGTCTTGAGTTATTTTAAATTTTTTGAATTTTAGGTTTTTGGAGATTTTCTTTTGGAGCCTCTCTTAGGAGATGTCCCAAATTCACCTGTAGAAGTATTCAATTTTTCACTTTTAAATATATATATGTTTTTTTAAAAGTTATAATTTATAAACTGAAGTTTATTTAAGTTTTATTATAAATTGAGATCTTGATCTTGCGTTATTTTATACTTTTAAAATTTTGAATTTTAGGTATCTATAGAAGATTTCTTTAATCCACGGACTCTAGCGACGGAGATAGGAACATCCACACCATTTCAACCATTTGAACAAGTTGTCTAACCCTTTTTTTAATATTAGTGAAAATAAGTTATATATACACGTGCATTTTCATCTGAAATATATATATAACTGTATATATATATTGTACAGTTTACTGTTGGAGATGTTCCCATGGGGGAAGTTGTAGCAGGCGAACAAATGGAGAGGGAACCTCATGAGGTATTGCATGATTTTTTTTAATTTTTTTTTACATGAAGTTCTATATATTCTCACTCATTTTTAAAACATCAAATTTTAATGTTTGTACGTGCATTGTGTACAGGTTCTCTAATGTTGTGATCTATAATTTTTTGTTAAATTAAAGGTTAAGTTTTGGATGGTTTCAATCTACATTTGGCATGTGATATAATGTTAAATGTTTTTATTGGATAGTTGAACTATAATTGGCATGACACATAAAGTAATGTTGTGATATAATCAAAAAGTTTTTAAAACTCAAGTTTTGGATGTTTTCAATCTACATTTGGCATGAGATATAATGTTAAATGTTTAATGTTTTTATTGGATAGTTGAACTACAATTGGCATGACATGTGAAGTAATGTTGTGATATAATCAAAAAGTTTTTAAAACTCAAGTTTTGGATGGTTGAAGTACATTTGGTATCTGAAGTAATGTTGTGATCTATAATTTTTTGTTAAATTAAAGATTAAGTTTTGGATGGTTTCAATCTACATTTGGCATGTGATATAATGTTAAATGTTTTTATTGGATAGTTGAACTATTATTAGCATAGCATGTGAACTAATGTTGTGATATATAATCAAAAAGTTTTTAAAACTTAAGTTTTGGATGGTTTCAATCTACATTTGGCATGTGATATAATGTTAAATGTTTTTATTGGATAGTTGAACTACAATTGGCATGGCATGTGAAGTAATGTTGTGATATAATCAAAAAGTTTTTAAAACTCAAGTTTTGGATGGTTGAAGTACATTAGGCATGTGAAGTAATGTTGTGATATAATAAAAAAAAAATTAAAACTGAGTTTTGGATGGTTTCAATCTACATTTGGCATGTGATATAATGTTAAATGTTTAATGGTTTTATTGGATAGTTGAACTACAATTGGCATGAAATGGAAGTAATTTGTTTTGATATAATCAAGAAGTTTTTAAAATTCAAGTTTTGGATGGTTGAAGTACATATGGAATCTTAAGATTGCTTTTGATCTCTACATACTCTTCTCTTGTTTGAGTGAAAAAATTTCCAATGGGAAGAACATAGCTTTTCAATACAACTAACCATATCAATTGAGATCTAATTGAAAAAAGAGTAAAGAAAAGTTAGCATGCCACAAAACATGTCAGCAAAATAACATTCGTGGTTGTCATTTTTGTTGGAATAGCTAAATCATATTTTAAGGGTTTTCCATCGAAAAACAAGTTCAATGAAGAGAATACTTAATATGATTTAGTTATTCCAATAAAAATAACAACCAAGGACGTTATTTTGTTGGCTTTTTGGTTTTTTTACTTTTTTTTAAAATAGAGCTCAATTGATATGGTTAGTTGGATTGAAAAGCTATGTTCTTTTCATTGGAAATTTTTTTCACTCAAACAATAATATGTAGTATGTAGAGATCAAAAACAATCTTAAGATTAATTTTAAGTATGATCAAGTGTTCTTGAAACATTTTCCCACATGATGATACCTTCATTGACCTCTAAAAAGTAGTTCATGGGCTATATGTTTTGCCTCTTTCCCATATAAATCCCTTTAATTTTGATTGAAAACATAAGAAGTAGATATATGTTTGTTGAATTGGGGTCAATCTCATTAATGCACTCAACTAGGTAGCCTCGTTGATTTATAAATTGGTAAATTGATGACATTCAGTTAATTACATTCTAGAACATATATATTCAGTACATGAAACATTTTTCATCAATGCACATGGGAAAACTACTTGAACAATTAGTTGCATTATATATATATATATATATATATATATACGTGCACAACATTTTTCATCAATGCACATAGAACATATCCGACCATTGGAAAAACAAATTTTGTACTAGATTTTCAATCAGGAATAGAGATGTGGGTCAAATCCCACCAAAAGTCGGAGAAGTGCTCTGAGTCTCTTGTCTGAAAGGAATCTTCGTACAAAATTATACTGTGAATGATTTATTTACATTGTGGATACTTTTTACCAAAAAATCCCACAAGAAAAACTAGTCGTGCATTAAGTTCATGTATATATCCAGTACCTGCAACATTTTTCATCAATGCACATAGAAAAACTACTTTCAGTTAATTGCATTCGAGAACATTTATATTGAGTACGTGCAACATTTTTCATCAATGCACATAGTAAAACTACTTGAACATTTAATTGCATTCTAGAACATATATACATACATGCAACATTTTTCATCAATGCATGTATAGAAAAGCTACTTTCAGTTGATATTAGAGTGTGCATATACCAAAACAATTTGTACATGTGAAAACACTTGCACAGATAACATAACAAGGCAGCTCAATTTTTAATTGAGTACTAGAAGTTCTAGAACATATAATCCAAAGAAAATAAATTGTTGGGCAGTTCAATCAAAAAAATTTCAATGGAATGCCATCTTCAATAATCCGTTCATGATCAGATTTTGACATTTTCCATTTCTTAATTTTCATTTTTTTCTTTGATTGAACCTCTATCAACTTTATGCGTGCTGCACACACCAAGTGACTATGTTGACAACTTATGAAATCAGGGTCATAGTCTTCAAAGTAAACAAAATCCCCACTTTGATTAGTTTGTCTGAAAAAATAACCTTTCAATATAATAGGTCCTCTTTCATACGGAAATCCATGATCATTATCGTCTTCTAATAATTTCGTTTTTCGTTCAGTGCAACACATCAAATAATACTTCACATTTTCATCGTTGTCAGTAGGTGCAATTACAGCAAAAACATATCCTGCACAATAAAAACAAACTTAACAAAATTATACATATTCAAATTTATTTCTATATCTTTATCATTAGAAAGCAATTCAAATGTTACATTTTCTAACAAGATCAAAAACTCGATCACCATTGGATGATATTGTAGTCTCCTTTGATTGCATTTCTTCAAACATTGCAACGAACATTTTTCCCTTTGTATTTAGCTCTGTATGTTTCCAATATTTTACATACATTTTGTTTTCACAAACGTCATTGAATTTTGTGTTATCTATGCAAACATGACAAAAACAAGAATATTTTCTTTTATCCAATGCAAACACATTTCTGGATGACTTTGTTTTAATTGAATGCAATTTTTGAGTCCCTTTTATTTTTTCAACGTCATTTCCAATTGATCTATCTACGTCTTCGATCCCAATATGCCAAAAAAACCTTTATATGGAAAATTTAAAGAAGAATGTAAATATGATATTAAAATACAATCAAAGATAATCATTGTGATAAATGTACACTATTTAAAATTAGATATCCAATAAAAATTAAATTGAATGTACCTTCGCACTTCCCTTGATCGGTTAGTCTAATGGCTTAGAGCAGCGATGCACCATTGAACAACTTCTTTTGCGTCCACAAGTCGGCTTGCAGAGGGGTTCATTTGATATCTTCAAAGTGCTTCTTTTATGCATGCCCCTGCATAGTCATGTTCTCCTTTTCCATGGCCAGTCTCAAAGAAATTCCAACAATGTTTAATGCAGGTTTTTTTATGAAGACAACACAACCAAAAGAATGATCGTGCAGATTTGAATTGACCTACGCATCCATCTGACCACATCCAATGTTCATTGAATGTTATTCCACAATTTTTCAAGGAATCATAATTTTTTCCAAAACAATGTTGTACAAAATATGTATCATGTGTACGATCATCACTGATATAAAAGTGATAATATTTAATAATATGTTGATTTTCACTGGTGCTTTCTATATGATCGATGATTTGTTCAACATGTCTATATAGAATATGGACGAGCATGGAGACTTGGTCAGAATGATAGTATTCACTCTGAATTTCTTTTTGTGGAACAAATGTGTAGTTTTCTGCAAAATCAATTACTGAAAAAATGGTCCCTGGTGGAAAAAATTCACGGGATTTTTTGAATTGCAATTCTTGCCATCGAGCTCTATGGGAATGCTTGGTGTATTTGTAAATTTCTGCCTCAAACTTTCTCAAAAAGTCTATCACGAAAATTTCTTCTTCTCGTAATTCAATTCTTTTAACACTATTTGCACCTTGAATCGATGTATGGATATATTCATCTCTTCCATTTCACCTTCTTGTTGGACAATGACTGATCATCTATATCAGTACGATATTTGTTTTTAAATTTAGTCAAATTTCCACAATCATCGCATTTTTTACCACCAACACATTTCTTTTCGTAAAATAGTTCATCGCTTTCTCTTTCACATAGAATTTAAGATATGAAATCACGGATAGTGGAAGGAGGAGGTGAATCCTTCCAAAATGTTCTACCAAAATCAAAGAATGTGTCATAATATAACTCAAATTCCACATGACAACGGCAACAACAAGTGTCACGTACGGTGATAGGTTTTACATACCATGGTTTTTGTTGAACAAAAGCACTGATTGAAACATTAATTTCATGATTCTCTTCTTTGAACTTGTTGAACAACTCTATCTGAGTGGTTTCCAAGAAATGTTTTTCATGTTCTTCGTACTGATTTCGTTCTATTCTTCTTTGCATCACATGCCTTGCAGTTGGCGAAACACACGAATTGTTCTTCCAATATTCATATATTATTTTTTTAACATTTTCTCCAAGTCTATCTTTGTATGGTTGCCTACAAATAGCTCTCCAACAAGTGAGTTCATCATTTACATCTATTTGCAACCGAAATTTCTGATGTTTGTGCAAAGTTTTTCGCGAGGTTCCTAATGCTCGTGCCATAGATTTTGCCAAGCGATTCTCTTTAGTACTTGATGAAACCACTGCCATATGTATTGCTCTACATACAACTGAAACATTTTTATGTCTAGATCTTCTAATTGAATTTATAACACTATTTATATTTTGTATCACATTTTCTTTCATTTTTTTTTTAATGTTTGGTTGATTTTTGAATACCCAATAAAGCCGTAGCTTCTTTTAATTTCCTTAATGATAGGAGACCTTTCAACATTTGGGCTTGAACTATCACCTTTTCCTTTACGAAATACTTCTCAAAAATGCAGTTAACACGATATCGTATATAATGGTCAGCTTTTTTATCTCCATATGTGTGAGTGTCAACATTTTCTAACATCTCATCATCGACATTGATTTCATCTATACATATTCGAATGAATAGTACATAATAAGTTTACATATTCAATAAATAACTAAACTAATAAATATATGTATAATTTCAATAATACGTGTATGTGTTCAACATATATATATATATGTGTGTGTGTGTGTGTGTGTGTGTGTGTGTGTGTGTGTGTGATTCAATTTCTTCACTTGAATTTCATTCAACATTTTCACCATCTTCAATCATTGGTTCAATTTCTCTTTCACTTTCTCTTTCAAAATTTTGTATCTTATCATCAATGTTTTGAGGAATATCTCTCTCTGTTTACATTGCAAAATATTTTTCAAATTAGTTCATCAAATAAAAATTAAGCTTCACATTTTACACTAGGAAAATTTTAAATATATCAAAATCATAATATTTACATTTACATACCTGCTTCAACTTCTAGTTGAGGTTGATTTTCTCCTTCATATTTGAGAGTGCTTCTATCTTTCTTTTGCGAGATTGTCTCATCTCTTCTCTACGTTTCTCAGGGTCTTTTTTTCGATCATATTTTCTCGTACAATTCCTTCGATTTCCCATAATAATAGAGTATGAAGTTAAAAAAAATTCCTTCAAAAATCTAGACAAAAACTCAATTAAAAAAAACATCACAAAAGATTTAATTTTATAAAAAAAACTCATTTTAAATCTTTTGCAAAAAATACATACTCCAATTGAAAACACTTACTTTAAAAAAATGTCTTATGGTATAGTACATTGGTCCGTCATCTCTAATGGGTAGCTTTTAGATTTTTAGTTTATAACTTATATGTTAAGAAATTTCTTGCGTCACAAAACATATTCAAAATATGAAGTTTTTTCATATTGGACTAGTTCAAAAAATTCTAGTAATTATGATATGCATCCATTGACTTTGTAAATATGAAGAAACTGGATTAGACTCTGTCTAGATTGTTGTAACACATTTTGTTTCTCAAAACCACAAATTTTCAAAGAATACAACATTGCGTATTAACATGACTTCTTATGAATCTGTTGATTGTTAAAAACACACACACTCAAAGAAACGCTAAGTTGACATATCAAATGTGTATAAAAAAATTCCAAAAAAAAGTAATAGAAAGCTAACAAAATTTCTAACAACTTTTATTTTTATCGCAAAATGAAATTCTAAACAGAAAAATTGTTTTAGCTTGCAGAAAGTTGAAGAACCGAAAAAAATGAAATTTTTTTTCTCAAAAAAGGGCAAAAAGTGTAACCCAACTTCACATTTTCACCCTAGTGCATTTGAGAACGACAATGGAGAACACAATAGTGACAATGGAGAGCGCAATACAATAAATTAAAACATATTTTATGATTCTCTCTCTCTCTCTCTCTCTCTCTCTCTCTCTATATATATATATATATATATATATATAAGACAATCTTTATCATACAAAATGGAACAGTTATTGATATCCCTTTGTCTTTCAATTGGGACACTATGTCCATTACATTAAACAAAATGTTTGATTTCACAAACATATTTCAAAAAATAAAACGCCTTGCTTTGATATCCAAACATAGTGATCACCATTCTTCGCTTGAACTACTATCACTCCTAGAGCTACTTTCATGACTTGGGTTATTTTCAGGAATGTTTTGTCCACGACGTTGATTGTTTTCTTCTTCTTCACCTTCCATCTACAAACATAAAAATAAACTGAAATGAGTGTATATACATTGGTGAGAATAATGAAAATTGCAATATTAAATAATATACATCAATGTAAATCGAAAAGAAAAATGACGTACTATAGCAACAATTGACTCATAAACTATACACATTCTTTCGAAACCATGTACCATGCCATCTTTCAAAATTTCGACTGTTGGCGTAGTTCCATACTTTGTTTCACCATGAGTTTTTATACCCCATAACAAATCATATATTCAATATAAAAGATGTTTTTGTTCTATTAATTATAGACAGAGCTAAGTAAAACAAGATCGATAGATGCTTACAAATTCCACAATTAAGTTCTGATATGCCAACATATACACACAACCCATATTTAACCCAATTTAAATCAAAATCTCTGATGGTTCTTCTTTGTATGTTAACACCTGTTTGAAGACATTCAATGATGATTTTTGTAAAACAACTTAAAAAAATACAAAAATGAAATCTAGTTAAGTTGTTATAAAGAAGTAACAATTACTCACAAACTTAGATATCAATCATTTTCTTCCTTGTCGTCTTGTTTTATGTATTGAATGGGTTCCATTTTCTTTTCTTTTCTGCAAGAAAATACTTGAAAATTAATATTTAATGTTAAATTGTTTATTTGTTTTACCTAATGATCGAAAAATTCAATGATTACATATTACATTTGAAGCAAGTTGTTGTTGAGACGGCTCCTCCAGCGATGCAATTTTTTCCATTTCTTTGACCATCTCCTTGTACACCTTTTTGGACATTTCGATTGGCATATATCTGATATCAGCTCGTTCATCTTTTGAGATTTTCATAATCTTCCTGAAAATGTAGCATGACAATAAAATATTTAATTTTTATATTGATATATGAAAAATAAGTATAACAAAAAGTGATATTTATAAATAATTCTAGACAAACATCTAAAGGAGTATTACTTTTTCATTCCTTCTTTTTTGTTGTTGTATGTTTTTGCTATTAAAAGTCTAACATGTCTCATCGACCAATTCTCTGGAAACTCTTCCTGTGGTTTACATAAAATTTGGTTCTTGGAATCATTGGATTTTTTTTTTTTTTAAGTGGAAATAACGTCTATACATTCGTTCCACTAGAACCCTTAAACTTTTGTAAAAGTTTTTCCCACTTTCGTTAACCTCCAGCACCACTCCAGATGAGCTAAGGAGCAATTCATTTTCATTTGCATGTTATATTTTCTTTTCTTTTCTTAGAACAAAATTCCTTTTCTGAGTTGCTGGTCCCTGTAGAACATTAAAAAGATGTGAATTAATAGACTGTTTGACACGTGTTATCAATAATTTATTTTTTTTGTAAGTCAGCAGTGATATATTAAGCAAAGAAACTGAGGTTACATATGTGTACAAAATGGCCTGAGACCTTTGGAAAATCATAGAGGTTCCCAGGCCTGTTCCTCTGCATGCTCATAGAAAGTCTAGCTCTAAAACTATCTCCTACAGAAGGAATAAACCAAGGAAAACAGCCCCCATGCCAACCACGCAGGGTTGCCTATGGTGGGAAAGGAGCTGACAAAATAGAGCTTACTAATGCCAGAATAACAGCCGTGTGCATACTGTTTAAAAACTATTAAGACAGGAAATAAACCATAAAGAGAAAGCAGACATCATGGAATTGGATTAGAAGCACCAGATTGACCAGCAGCGCTTGGACTAGCCTCCTCTACACCCTTCAGCTGGATCTGCAGCTTGAAGGGCCGAATTATGGTGGTGTGCGAGTCATCAGCCATGATTTCGATTGAAATGTTGAGGACGTGGCGAAGATACAGGTCAAAGCGGCGAACGAAGTTGTACAGGGCTTGGGCTTGCATGCAAAGCTCTTCTATTAGAGAATTGAGGGAAATCTCGAGCTTGTCCATTCTCGCTATGTTTCTAGCAGAGGCCATGGATGTTGCAGCAAAGGTCTCCTTGACAGCTGCTCCCTGCATTTATATGGCCTTTGCAAGCATTGTTTTCATCTTCCAGGCAACTGCCTGCGTCTGTAGAAATTGGGTGGTCCACGTAGATGGCGTTCCCGGGTCGACCAGCCAGTCTACCTCCTCACTGATTGCACTATCATCCACCTAGTCTCGAGACCTATCCACCTCCTCCTGCAACATGTCAATCGTCTACTTTCCTCTCTTGGAGACATAGGTCTCGTAGCAGTCCTTGGCTCGCTTAAGGGCTTGCAAAGCCTTGACACTGCGGAGGTTATGATCCGCCATTGATTTCAGACAGAAGAGAATTGCGAGCTTGTCGAAAACCAAATAAATGAGCTTCAACTCAAAGCATAGACACCTCAAAGCTTGGTCGGGAATGAGAAGGGGAGAGCAAGTTCCCCAATAATTAGAATTGTGGGTGATAGGGGGGGAAGATTAGCCGGTTGAAAGCCACTTAATGCCATAATGCTCAGCAACTTGCTGGTTGAGCCAACCACCAATGCCGGAGCAACTATCAGAGATCTCCTTCTCAAGGGCGATCATTTCACATGCTCGAAGGCTCCATATTAACCACCATAAGGAACAGTTGTACCTGCAGCTGTCCTTTCAGACGAAGGGCCACCATTTCCAAGACATTCCCTGTGACATTTCCGGGTTGTGCCACCTGACGTAATTAACCAAATTGAGTATCTCCATAAGCTATTCATGATTGATATGCTGCTGACTGTCCTCCACGGTCGTGCCGGAAATGATGTCTTTACTTGATATGATGTCACGCTGATCCCGAAGTTCACCTTGCATTAAATCCTGCCAGCACGTGTCATGGATTTCTTCTGGGTGATCAACCGCATAGTTAGATATATGATCAGCTAGCGCATTAGCTTTTTTGTGCACAGCCTGAAGAATAATGCCACTAAGAGATGTTAGGTGCTGCGCAATTAGATCAGTCACAGCAGCTAGGTGCCAATGCTTCGTGGCCTTGCTGGGCTTCGTTCCATTTTGTAACTTCTGGATGGCAATGATGGGGAGCTAGGAATCACCCTCTACTATAGCTAAGCCTTTACCGAGCCGAATTAGGACCCGAAGCCCTTGCTCCAAAGCGGAAAATTTCGCTTTGTTATTTATGGCCTTGCCTAATTCCCTGCAAAAGATATGAAGAATTTCTCCCTTCTCGTTGTGCAGGACCCTTCCCAGCCTAGCAGGCCCTGGGTTGCCTCTTGATGCCCCATCAAAATTTAGCTTGCAATAGCCCAGGGAAGGAGCTTGCCAGATTGCAGGAGATGGAGTAGGCTGAAGGTGGGTTTCCTGTGCACAGAGCTCCGTCGCTCCAGAAATGCCAAACATCGCCAGGATTCGGATGTCATTTGGAGATATCGAGTCCGCTTTCTCAGTTTGGAAGCAGGTAAGAACCGTTTCTTTCAAACCCTGCATAATGATAGCTTTTAATTCATCGAGCTTCCTAAAGCCTTGTTTCTGAAATATGCAATTATTCCTTTCTTTCCAAACCGTCCAGACCAGGAAACCAGGGCTCAGCCTCCATAAATTATTAACCATGCTGCTGTTGGAATAATTCAGTCGCCAATTGGTAATAGTATCGTGAATGGAACTTCTGGTCCGGTCAGTTTGCTTGAATATGCTTTTTATCGAGTCCCATAGGTTGCTGGTCCAGGCACATTCATTGAGCAAGTGGTTCATCATCTCCTCCTACTCCTTACAAATGGGGCATCGGGATGGTCCAGTGAACCCTCTTTTCACTAGATTTTCCCAAGTTAGAATCTTCTGATTCATAAGGAGCCATAAAAATGTTTTAATCTTAGGCCACAGGTTGCTATTCCAAACATTGTCGAACCAGGCTACATTGTCCTCATTGTCCCTATTCTCTATGTAAGTTCAGGCCTCTTTGAGATTAAAGGTTCCCCTATTGAGCTTTCCCCAGCGTAGGATATCCCACCCCTATGTGGTTCTTATTAGTCTTTTCCTTAAGTTGGTATCGAGGGCGTGAAGGAGGTTCGATAATTGCTCATCCAATGGGAGAGGGATTAGACTCCATTTCCGCCGGTGCTGATGATCCACATCGTTTGCCCAGTATTGATGCACTTTCATCTTACCGTTGTCCTAAAACCATTATTGCAGAGGCTGAAAATCGGGATTTTCAAGTTTCGGGAGCTATTTCCAGGCATCCTCCCAAAACAAGGCATTATTACCATTCCTAAGCTCCCAGAAATAGTGATCCTGTATTATATTCCGGTTGGCCCGGGCAAGATTCTAGATCAGTGAGCTTGTAGGGGCTTCAGTCATTCTAACGAGCTCCTCATGCCTCCATTGCTCTACATATTTGACTTTCCATGTTCTCACCCAAGGAGTGTGAGGCTCCGAGAGCCATCTCCACCAGAGTTTTGCTCTGCAAGCCCTGTTGACCGACCTTGGATCCTGTAGCCCCAGACCTTCGAGGCTCTTAGGTCTGCATAGTTGATCCCATGCCACCAGCGCCCACTTTGGTTTTTCCAAATTGTCGGACCATAGAAAGTTCCATTGAATGCATCTTATTTTCTAAAGGACTCCCTTAGGAGCAGGAAGAATCGAGAGCATGTAATGGGGGATGGCTTGGAGGATTGCCTTTGTCATAACCAATCGGCTAGCCAAATTGAGGACTCGATTGGTCCAGTGATTACACCTATCCTCTAGCCTGGATAGTAGTTTTTCCCAGTGAAGCCTTTGCCATGGCCTGTTTGTTAGGGGTATGCCCATATATTTGGAAGATAAATTGCGTCTTTTGAAATCTAGGATATCTGTCAAATTCTTCTGAATTGATAAGTGTGTATTAAAGAAGAAAATATAGAACTTATCAAAGTTAAGGTCCATACCAAAGGCTAGACTGAATAGGTTTAAGATAGATTTGAATCCTTTGGCTTCCTTCACAGTGGGGGTGCCATGCAGCATAGTGTCATCAACAAACTATTGATGAGTAGTTGCTGGGATATTTTCCAGGGGTTGGAGACCTTTTATAATGTTCTTTTCCTTGGCTGATCTGATAATTCGACTGAGACCTTCCATAAGTATAGAAAAGAGGAATGGTGAGATGGGATCCCCTTGCCGAATACCCCTTGAGGGAAGAAGGGCTCCGATGGGGCTCCATTAACTAGAATGGAGTAGCTAGGAGATTTTACCATAGCTAGGATCCACACAATCCATCTTGGACTAAAACCGAAAGCACCAAGCATAGCTTCTAGATAACTCCAACTGACCTTGTCGTAAGCTTTTGAGAGGTCCAGTTGTATGATCATGCCAAACTTCCTTTGGGATTGCAGAGTGTGGACCATTTCGTGAGCTAGAAGGACATTGTCCATAATTTGCCTTCCCTCCACATAGCCTGATTGTTCTTCAGATATTATCAGAGGAAGTATGGGCTTTAATCTATTGGCCATGACCTTTGATATAATCTTGTACAATACATTACAGAGCACTATGGGCATAAATTTGGAAAGGGTGCAAGCCCCCTCTTCCTTGGGAATGAGAGCTATAAAGGTGGAACTTAGGGATTTGAGAATGGAAGAGGAGAGTCTGGAGTCCTCAACCACCTCCCAAATATCCTTCTTAACCACATCCCAGCAGCTTTAAGAAAATCAACAGTGAATCCATCTAGGCCTAGGGCTTTCCCGTTGGCCATCTCTTTAACTGCCTCTTCCACCTCCAGAAGGGAGACTGGCTAGTCCAAAGCCCTATTTTGTTCTTTTGTTATGAGCTTAGGGATGGAAAAGGTAACTTCATTGATGGCCTCCTATCTGCCAGAGTCTGGTTCTATTGCAATGAGTTTGAAATGACTTCTGAGAATGGAGGTGATATCTTGGTGTGAACGGAAGACATTCCCATGCTCATCCTTAATCCTGGTGATCTTATTATTACATCTGTAATTCATGGCAGATCTATGGAAGAATTTTGTGTTTCTCTCGCCTTCTTTTAGCCACTGAATGCGAGATTTCTATTTCCATAAGATTTCTTCCTGTCTACACCTTTCATTCCATTTTTGCATCAGTTCCTTCTCTGTACCAATTGAGTCTTGAGAGATGGTTCCTTGAATCCAGCTATTGTGAATGGCTTCCATTTGTTGCTCTAGGTTTTGTTTGTCCTCAAATATGTTACCAAAAACTTCACGATTCCAAGTTTTCAGCTTGGTTTTTATATATTTCAGTCGGGCTTGGAGCCTGAACATCTTCGTTCCTCCTACATCAAGGGGTTCCTTCCACCACTTCTTAATATTGTTAGAGAAATCATGGTGAGTGAGCCAAAATCTTTCAAAGCGGAAAGGTTTGTTTTCGGGAGTTCCCAGGATGGAGGTGTTGGTGTCTCGTGTTTTGATAGTTTGTCAAATCAAAAGACAAGGCAACATCAAAACCAATCTTTAGAGTTACAGGATCTAGTCCTCCTGCTCTCAGAGAGGGATCTCTCAAATTATTTGTTTTGCAAAGGTTTATCTTGTGTTCTTTGAGTATAGGTTTTAGACTAGTTATTAAGTGCAGGTGTTTGTTTGTTTGTTTGGTTGAATTGATACAGCGGAATATGAAAGGTCTAGGAAAGATAGATAGAAAGGGGAAATGTCAGATTCATTGGGTAATGGAGTCAAGAAGAGGTAGTGACAAACGTATCAATGGATATGGGATATCAGAGGGAAAATCTAACTTGGCCACAGGATCCTTTGGTTTTTGAAATGAGATGGACATCAATGATTTGGAAAGAGATTTTAAATTCTCAACAAACGGAATTTGAAAACATAACTTGAACAATAAAGAGGTATTTGATAGACAGGGCTGACCATGAATTATACAAACCACACTTTAAGCAAATAATGACTTCAAAACAAATTTTAAAATGAAATCTAAGATTCGAGGAACACCCTATTTCCTCAAAGATTTTATTTTAAATGACTTAGAAAACATAAAAGATTCACTGATAATTACGGTCATAGAAGAGGGAACACCTAAATACATCTATGATCACAACTATAAAGACCTTTAAGCCAACTGTTCAAGCAAGGACAAGGGCCAAGATCAATGGAACGTACCTCCTTGACTTACTATACAAATAACTTCAAAGGGAGACGAATAACAAACTTCTTTAAGTGGGTAACAAAAAGGAGAACCATAAATCAGGCCGAAACTAACTGCTCGAATTGCTCGAACTATTAGAGAAATAAACAAGCATGAAGACTAAAGAGACAGATTAAAGACTCTAAAATACTTCAGCAGAAGAAAACATAAAACAGTGAAGGATAAACAGGTCTAAGGTGCTTCCAAGAGTCATTTCTTAGCCTAAAAATTTCATCCTACTGTAGTAAGAATTTATGGAACAAAATGAAAATAGGGGAAAACATTAAACAGTTCAGAATACTTCACCAACAGCCAAGCTCATGGATCCAATGATAGAGCCTTCTCAAGAACAAGCATGCAACAACATCATCAGGGCTTCCAAGACTTCAATTTCTTCTTCAACTTCAAGAGACTTTGTATTATTTCAGAGAGTTTTAGTATTACAACTAGTGATCAACCAACAACCAACCAACCAACCAACCACTTCTCTTCTTCTACAGAAGTATTTATAGAAGAAAGCGGAGGTGAGATCTGATAAAATATCTCCCAAGGCAATTAATATAGAGTAATGACTTCTCGGCCTTTGAGGGGCTCGATGGAGAAGCATACAAACGTTTTGTCTATATTAACTGTTTTACACCTAAGATTAAGTTCGGTAGGATCTTTTGTTTGACTTTGGAGGCTCCGTGTCATATTGTAATAACTCTGCTGATATTTTTTGCATTAAATTATTTTAGCAGAATTAATTTTTCAGCTACGTTGAGGCAAATATCTTCGTTTGATCAATAACTTCGGCCTCTATTTGAATGCTTTGAGGCACAAGTGGCTCTATGGTAGATGAGAGGAATCAATTTTCCTCAGATGTGGTAGTGGAGGACTTTTTGTCTGTAGATCTTTATGATTTCCTTTAATTGTGTTTTAATTATAGGGATTAGGCTTTTGATAATCATTCTTAGCCATAATCCCGAAAAATCTGTCTTCAATCTTCTGTTCTGCCACATTTTGTCTTCAGCACTGATACTCTTTTAACTGTGATTTAAATAACACAATTTCTTGTTGATGTGCAGGCCGCGCAAGGCTCGTATGGCATCAATGCCTCACGAAGTATTGACGAGACGTCCAGTAGAGCCTTTTAGTCCCTTTCCCTTTGATAACTGAAAGGCCAAAGAATCGTCACCCTCGGCTTTCTTTTCCTTCATATTATGGGAAAAACCTTTGAAACCTGCAAAACAAACAAAACATTATGAAATCCTGCATTTTTAGGTTTAACTGATTTGGAGGCTACGGGGAGGAGCATGGCCGTTGGATGGCAATCGTCCAATGGTGGAGATTTATTTAGAGGAGGACAAACAAGAGCGGAGGAAGAAAAAATGTGAGGACCATCGATCGCACAGAGATCAACGACGGGGATTACATGTTGGAATCCTCTTGGCAGAAGGCGGAAGGCGATGAAATAATGCGGGAACGATCTGAGACCGTCCGATCTGGACACGTGGACGGTCCAGATACAATCGGAGGATCGCAATCGGCGGAGGAATGATGTTAAAGTGATCGGAAAAAAACTTGTGATGCGATGTAGTGTGGGCCATTGATCTGAGGATCAGATCAACGGTGGGGAATGAATTAGAGAGTTGGCCAATCGGAGGGAGCAAACAAATGCATGCGATGGAAAACTCTGATGCGATTAAGCGTTGTGGGACTTCAACACTTGGTCCTGGGGTGTAGGTTGTACGGAGTTAAATGTGGAGGGAGGCGGAGTTTATGTATACGTGACACAATCGCATCGGAAAGTTTGATGTGGGTCTTTAAAATCAACCCATTGTGGATTTCTCCAATGCGATTGAGCTTCAGGTCTTTTTAATCTAACCATTTTTCAATTAAAAAGCATAACTCCAGTGCGTTAGACCAAAACTTTGGGTAAGTGGGTTTTTTAATATACAAAAGAAATAATGGATCGTAGATGGATTTTCACAATGATTTAGCGCCCGATTGCGGGCCCACAGTTTGTATGGAGAAACAATATGATCGGGGGTTATGGAATAGAGGGCCAATCGCATCAGAGTCTGTCTATAACAAAAAGACTTGTGCTCGCTATTTTTTTCCGATGTGATAAGAGCCTAGATGTCTAGCGCTTGGTTCTAGTGTTGGGGCATGTCGAGGGGAAGTGGTTTAAAACTTAGCCCAAGGGGGCTTAAGTCCTTGGTAATAAAAACTTTTTTTTTATGAATTTTTTCAGAGTTTCAATGGATTTGGGGGTTTTGGTAAGGCTAAAAAGTGAGTTCTTAACCTTGTAAAAAACGATTTTCATCAAGGGAAGAAGAGGGATCATGAAAATAGAGGAGTTTTATGGAGAAAAATGGGAGAAAAATGATGGTTAGTTTTGAGTGGAGGAAGGGGAAAAATGATGATTTTGCAGCAGTTTTTCACTCATGGAAACAACAGAAATTCTGAGTATAAAATAGGAACAGTAGTGAAGATTTGGACAGAGGCATGAGGCCTTCAGGAGTCTTCAAGAGCCAACAATTTTTAGCAATAAAATTTGTTCCTTGAAGGCTCCAAAAAATTTTAGCCACCTTTTGCTATAAAAATTTTTATAGGTGGCTAACAGTGGCTCCACTTGGGGATGGTGCCTTCTTGAAGGCATCAAGAACTTCAGACTTGCATTCTCTGGGAGGCTAACCTGTGCCTCATCCATTGGGCTGCCCTTCCTTTGCTAGGATGACCTTCTTGGA